>CAEFZY010064828.1:0-30102 GCA_903066815.1 Brachyrhaphis roseni | reverse complement strand
CATGTGGCTCATTTAATCTGCACCAAACTAAAGTTATAGTTTATCTGCTTGTTTATGGTGATCTACTTTTGTTTTCTGAGGAAACAGATTTAATGAATTTGTTAGCTGTTATGTTTGATAAAACTGAACCCTGATTGTCTTCTTATGTGGGTCATAATTTGATTATTTTTAACTCATTAAGAGTCACACTCTCCATTTAATGCACACTGTATTATTTGAGGTGTATGCAATCATATCTGCTGGCGGCTTTTATGATATGCATGCATTCAAATTTGTACAGTACTGGTTTGTAAGAGGTCGAGACCAGCTAAATCTTTACTCATTTTGTGATGTTTTTACCAGACATCTCTGCTTCTGAAAAGATCGTTTAGGAAAACTCATCTCTGATCTTCATCATTCATCACTGCAGGTCGACTCCAGATGCAGCAGGCACTCCTGGAGCTCCCGGGGGTCCGGAAGGCGAGGGAGGCCCTCCGGCTCCGGCCCCAAACCTGACCAGCAACAGACGACTTCAGCAGACGCAGGCACAGGTGGACGAGGTGAGCAAACACACTTTTAAGAGTTTCTACAAAATAGCTTTGCTCATCGTTAGAAAACAAAGCTGCTGATTTCTAGACATCTACTGCCCCCTAATGGCAATAAGGCACATAGTACAGTATCTTTAATCTCACCACAAGGAGGCAATGTTTCAGAAAAGCTGAACTTGTTTTAAAGGCAGGCAGACAGAGACAGCAGACAGACAGACAGACAGACAGACAGACAGACAGACAGATAGATAGATAGATAGATAGAAAACGGTACATCATCCAAAAGAAGCTTTATGTTTTGCCACCACGGGAGGGCAGCAGTGTGAGGGAGCGGTTGCGCAAACGCAGAACTTCTTCCTTGATCAGCTGACCGTGAGTGAGATGCCCAGTTGAAGGACCTGTGAATGTTAAACCTTATATTTTCCGCTTCATATATGGAAAGCTGTGTCTGTTTCATTGAGTTAAATCCCGTGACCATCGCGTTGAGACCGTCAGGCTCATCGGTAAGTGCAGAAATCCTCTATTTATTAGTGTCGTGACGGCGTGAGGCTGCAGCGATAAACAAGCCCGTGTCAGCAGCGGCAGCAGTAGCAATCATTACATGAAGCAGGTTTATTCAGCTGCTTTTCATAGATTTTTTTTCCTTGCACTAAAAGTTTTCCGCAACTTAAAGACGACGATCCGTGGATCATGTGATGTTCATCCCCTTTAATTAAGCAGATGATCACTGTTTAGCAGCGCTTCTCTGCTTAGACTGATCATATGACCATAAATCACCAGACTTGTCTTTTTCCGCAGTATGTGGTTCTGAGGACACTTTGTAGCCATAAATATATATAGGAAATGTACAGTGGAAACAAGGAAACGAAATATCAGTCAGCTGAGTTCTGTTCTGGATAGATGTCTCTTTCCGTATGTGTAAGCGTTGGTGGTATAGTGGTTAGCATAGCTGCCTTCCAAGCAGTTGACCCGGGTTCGATTCCCGGCCAACGCAAAGCTTTTTCCTTTTTTTATGAGAATAAAAAATATGGTCATACAAATTAACAACATTATCATGTTGGACAATCCCGCTGTGTTGGTTTTCCCTGGTTAGTTCAATATTAGACTCACATACTCTTGTTTCTGAGAAGTGTTTTCAATCTATTGATGAACAAGTCCTGAGCAAGTTGTGGCTTGGATTTAGTACAGTGAACACACAGTTCACTGTACTGTTCACTGTTTGATAGAGACAAATTGATAGAGAAAAATTAAAGATGAGACAGACTCTGTGTGAACAGTTAAAGGGCCAAATAGGGGCAAACAAAAACAACTGTCAGGTGCAAGTCTTTTTTCTTATTTTTATAATGGGAGGACTTACATGTATAATTTGTAAGTTTGGTTTTAAATCAACATACATTTGTCCAATTTCCAAGATTCTTTGTACTGTTTTCTGTGCAGAAGACCAAATAACCGACTTATACCTAATCAGCGATCTCTACTTCTAAACTAACCATTCTTCTTCTTCTCTGTTTACTACCATCAGTGACTTCTCTACACCGGTAGCTGGGTGAACAAACTTCCTGAAAGCAGCCATGACAGAATTCTGGTTGATCTCCGCTCCGGGGGAGAAGACCTGCCAGCAGACATGGGACAAGCTGATGGTGGCCACTACAGGGACCAATAACCTGTCCACCAACCACAAATTCAACATCCCAGACCTTAAGGTACCGCAGTACGCTCACCCTATAAATTATCTACATTGTTGTTTTTCTTTGTCGAATTTTAGTGTTTACATCAAACAGGTTGGGACTCTTGATGTGTTAGTGGGCCTGTCGGATGAGCTTGCAAAGCTAGACACTTTTGTGGAAAGGTAAACCACGCCACTATGAGCTTGTATGGTTTTGTTGTGTAGTAGGAAACTTATTTTTTATCTAAGTTCAGACTACATTTATTTCCACTCCACTCCATTTATTTTATGTGATGGTTTTATCGGCATGTTCAGCGTGGTGAAGAAAGTTGCTCAGTACATGGCTGATGTTCTGGAGGACAGCAGAGACAAAGTCCAGGAGAACCTACTAGCTAACGGAGGTAAACATTATCAACATACCTGCAAAAGTATTCATGGACTTGTGACCTTTTCACATTTTGGCCACAAACATCCATTTTATAAAATGGTCTATCACATAAAATGATAGACTATCAAAGCCTTAGCCTGAAGCTAAGGCTTTATGAAGATAAAAGTGAGAGGACACATGCATTTTAATAGATAAAAATCTAAAAATGCTGCATTCAGCCTCTCTTACTCTTAAAATTCAGGACAAATATTTGCACCAAGTCACCTAATTAGCAAATAAAGTTTATCTCTGTGTAATTTGGTCTGAGTGTAAATTCAGGTCTTCTGTTCAGGCCTCAAAGGTAGAGAATATTAGTGAACAAAGAGCCTCATGAAGACCCAAGAAACACATCAGACCAGTCAGGAAGAAAGCTGTGCGGATGCAATATTTCACAGTTTGAACATCTCACTACTGGCTATTCAGTTCATCATCTGAAAATGAAAAGCATGGCACCACATTTGCAGTTGGCTGCAAACCATGTAGGGGCACAGTAAGCAAGTTGAAGAAGGTTTAATAAATTATTTACAGATGCAAGCTACACTTTTCAGATTTCTAATTGTGAATTCTTTTTGGAAAATCATGGATCTTTAACTAAGATCCA
The DNA here is from genome assembly GCA_903066815.1 of Brachyrhaphis roseni. NCBI lineage: Eukaryota > Metazoa > Chordata > Actinopteri > Cyprinodontiformes > Poeciliidae > Brachyrhaphis > Brachyrhaphis roseni. Next base: position 26,881 of record CAEFZY010064828.1, on the reverse strand, counting down.
TGATTAGTTAATCATCATGGAAAATGTGTTGCAGATAAACACATTTTGATGTTTATCTGCAACAAAATGGGAATAGATGGAAGTGATGCGACTTCTTTTGCAGGGTAGTGTGAATAAACAGTAATAAAGCATTGCTTTTCCTTCATGTATTTAAAAATCTGCAAGTAAAAACTGTGAAAGTGAAAAATTTGAAAGCTGATGACTTTTCTATGGGTTGCAGTTGACCTGGTCACCTATATCACCAGATTTCAGTGGGACATGGCTAAATATCCAATCAAACAATCACTGAAAAACATCTCTGAGATTGTCTCCAAGGTAAACTTTCTCCCCTTTAAGTTACCTTTTACTGCAATTTCTTTGTGAATTATACCTGAAAGAAAAAGTTTGGTGCACTAAATTAGAGTATAATTGACTTCTAGCAAGTGACTCAAATAGACAACGACCTGAAGGCCAGAGCTTCAGCTTACAACAATCTGAAGGGAAACCTGCAGAATCTGGAGAGGAAGAATGCGTGAGTAATGTTTTCTTCTTAGCTGCACATATTGAAAGAAAACCAGCAAAAATGCTCAGATGGTTCTGATCTTTGGCTAGAGAACATACCGTAACAACAGCCTTTCTGCTAGCAGTGTGAAGTGACTTTGTGTGTTCTTCCAGAGGGAGTTTGTTGACCAGGAGTCTGGCTGACATAGTGAAGAAAGATGACTTTGTGCTGGACTCAGAGTACCTGGTTACCATGCTGGTGGTCGTCCCCAAGTAGGATAATTTGCTAAATTATCTGTGTGAGCAGTAGGCTGAATTTCTATAGCTACAACTTTGTGAAATGCGAAGATGTGTTGTTTTTTTTATATCATCGTTAATAACTCTATTCCTATAAACTATTCTTTTTAATGCATGTATGTTGCATTAAGGTGTTGTTTGTGTTTTAAGTTCTGTTTTTTTTTTAATTTAATTTTTATTTATTTTTTTATTGTAAAACAACAACATTATGTTATTTTCTTTCTTTCTTTCCTCCAGGACTAACTACCTTGACTGGCAGAAGACGTATGAGACGCTGGCAGAAATGGTCGTACCTCGTTCCACTAAGTACGTCCCTTTGATTTGACATAAAATAGACATTTACAATAAGTAATTTAGTTTCTTCAAACAGTTGGAACAATATGAACTGTATCTAGCTAAATAAAAGTATTCAAATATGTAAAAAGCTTTCTTGCTGTAAAATGTCTGGCATTTTACAGCAAGAATACTGCATCTTCTCACTGGAACGTATTCTCTGCTCTTTCTCGCAGGCAGCTGTTTGAGGACAACGACAGCGGGCTTTTCAGTGTGACGCTCTTCAGGAAGGCTGTAGATGACTTCAGACACAAAGCCAGAGAAAACAAGTAACTTCTCCTGGTTCATCTGATAAACATAGACATGGACACATTTGTTGGCACCTGCTTTTATTGCAGTATTTTAAATGTCCCGTAACAAATATAGAAATATCCAATCCTTGATTTTATTAGATGTTTATTTGAGGTTGGTAGAATTGTTGCCTGGCAGAAAAAAAATCCAGGGTTTAATCAGGTATAGACAATGACTCAATGGATGGAAGAATAGAATATGAGTCTTTGCGGGTCCCCGTTATCTTATTCACCGTCTTCAGCAGATTTGGACATTTGTCCAAACCAGACCAGCTAGGGATGTCATACATGATAACTCAATTATTGTCTTGTAGGCCAAGAACAGTGTATTTTTACAGACACTGACCAGTTGTAGCAGTTGTTAAAAAAATGATAGTGCTGCATGTCTTTCCTCTGCTCTCTTTGCACTTTTATTATCTGTGAATTGGGCTGTGAATGAAAGCCACTTTTGCCACAAAACCATAAAAAAACCCACAAAACCGTGTGTCAGCAAAGTTGTCTACATCTGTTACTTATTTATAAAGATTTTTTAGAGCTTTTATGAAAGAATATTCCAACTGCTGTTCTTCATCTCATATTGACTGGCAGCATCCTGCATGAGTTTACTTGTTTTTGTAGTGAAACATGTTCATATACCCATCATAAATCTGTTCATTCTAAACAGTCACATTAATATTGACGACTAAAATATGTTTTATTATTATTATTATTATTATTATTATTAACATTCTTTATTTTCCTTTATTGTCAAGCTCCACAAGTTCTAATTGCAAACTTTGCCTTTATATTCTTTTTCTGTTATTTTAGTGGCTAATGGCCAAGCAGACTCCTGGACATTTGTTTATTTTCCTTACCAGCTTTCTACTGTGTATCCTGACTCAGGTTTACAGTGCGCGACTTCCAGTACAACGAGGAGGAGATGAAGGCAGACAAAGAGGAGATGACCCGCCTGTCCACAGACAAGAAGAAACAGTTTGTAAGACTGCCTTTCATTCACATACATCGTGACAAAGTGCAGGATGTTAATGGGGGTAACGACAGAAAGTATGGAAGCAACTCTAAGTTTTTTCTGACATAATGTTCTGATACATGTACAAGGACTTTTCTCAATGTTAATCTACGTTTTTTATTTATTTATTTATCAATCTAGGGTCCTTTGGTGCGATGGCTGAAGGTGAATTTCAGTGAGGCCTTCATCGCGTGGATTCACATAAAAGCGCTGCGTGTGTTTGTTGAATCAGTATTGAGGTGAGAGGTAGTTAACATGTTGCGTCGAACATAATGTCAAATAGTAAGATTGATGGCATCTGGGTTGAAAAATATTGGAGAAATATGGAATTGTATTTTTTTTTATTTTGGTATTTTTTTTTAGACCTGAATAAGTAGATTAAAAAAAGAAGACTGTGAAAAATGATCTTGAGTTTTGAGACTTTATTTTTCATATATAAAAGTCTCATACTTCGATCGAGGCTGGACCCTTTTGATTTTCTTGTCCAATAAACGTTTTTCATTGTGTGGAAGTGTTGCTCCCTGGTGGTGTCATACGGCGTATGCAGCTTAAATGTAAAAACACCTGAATATCTGCTGTAATTTCATTTTTATATTAGTACTGAAATATTAAAAAATGACTTGGCATTAACTTGGTGACCTACATGTATGCTTGTTTTTGTAGATATGGGTTGCCAGTTAACTTCCAGGCAATGCTGCTTCAGCCCAACAAGAAGAACATGAAGAAACTTAGAGAGGTGCTGTATGACCTGTACAAACACCTGGACAGCAGTGCTGCCGTCATTGACGTGAGTTTCAGCCATGTGGACTATCTGATGAAATGATTGTGATTACTTAGATAGAGCCCATCATTTTTTAATGCACCCATCAACTAATTGATAGATTAGGTTTTGATACATTGACTAAATGTACTTTATATAAGCTAATATTAGATATAAGTGTAATTTGACTTGAGAGCTGAACTTTGGTTTTGGCCTCCAGGCTTCCATGGACATCCCAGGTCTGAATCTGAGCCAACAGGAGTACTACCCGTACGTTTACTACAAGATCGACTGCAATCTTCTCGATTTCAAAGTCTGAAAACCTGGCTATTACCTTAATATGCTGTAATGTTTTGATGTGACTTGCTTACTTCACAAGCTTTAATTTATTTTGTTCTTTCACCCGAGTTTTCCCTCTTGTTTCCCTTCTTTGGTTTCCATTCAAATATTTTCTTGTACATTTCTAAGTCAACACATCAAGTATGACTTTCTTGTAAGAATACAAAAGTGCTCAACTCTACAGATTTTTGTTGTTTGCTCTTTGCTCCTCGTTGTATATCCATAGTATCTCTGGTGACTCTCAGGAGCTCTGGTGACAGTCCCTATTTACCTTAAAAAAAAAAAAAGCATTTTTAGTGGAGAAATAAACATGTGGGAGATATGAGGGTACGGTTAAACACCGTGATAATTTATGCCTCAGCATAAGCAATCGTGTTTTTTGTTGTTGCTTTTTTCAAATGTTTTGTGTTTATTTATCAAAAATAGGTACCTGTTAACATGCATTCCTTCTCTTGATGTGATCTGTGATACACTAAATTGCTCAGTTTACAAAAGGGCATTTTTTGCTTCATGATTCCCTTGAAGAATATCAGCACTGGTATGTGTGCTAATGCTGTGTTGTTAGTGTGAAGGAAAATAAACCACATGTTCAAAAATTAATGTGAAAATAAATTCAATACGTAATAAATACAATTCTTATTATCCTCTGTTAGGCAAACTAACTTGCTGCGATGTAAATAAAACCATCACAAAGGATTAAATAGTCAAATAACATTGCAAAATGTATTGGGATTAACTGAATTTCAGTTTCTGGAATAAAAATGGGAAAATAAATACTTGGTCTAGAATAGTTCTTGTCAGTAAATACAATTTTGTAAATAATAAGTCGTTGTAAATTGGGCCATGAAGCTAAATCTAAAATCAAACAGATCTTTGGGAGATCAGTGTGTTTTGAAGATTTATTTCATAAGAAATTTGTGACTATGGTTGCCGTGAAGATGGTTTTGTTCTTTTCAAGCTGTTAGTACACTTAATCCTAAAAACTGCAAGTTTCTGATGCACCGTTACTGGTAAAATACAGGAGCCCAAGAGGGTCAAGTATTTACAAAACCTGCAACAAAAGCAAAATGAAAGAATTGTGCTGTACTTCAAGATTTTACACAGACAGGATATAGTCCAGTCTCAGCAATAATTATGAAATAGCCCTTTGGTGTTTACCTCTTTTACCATCCTCCTGATTGTGCTTGCTTGCAATACAAACCTGAGTCCTTGTCCAACTGGGTTTGCCACATTTCCTGTTTTTTTTTTTTTTTTTTTTTAGCTTTTTAATTAACGCTCTTAATTAACTCAGGTTTAGGTGAGTGAATGTTTTCTTAGTAGAACTTACTGAGTTATTGAGATCAGCACCAAACATGCCTTATCCAAATGGCCTGTTTTCTTAGCTTTCCCATTTTGAGGAGTGACCAAAAAACACTTTGTACATTTGCACTTCATGGTTATAAGATCCAGTCACCATAAAATATGAAATAATAACTAAATAACAAAATGCTTGCAGTATATACATTTCATAGAAATTGTTGAAGGTGTAAATAAGTGTGACAGCAGGGATTTGATTTAAAAAACATTCTTACATGGGATTTTTACCCCTACTGAATAATTACGCTGAAATTAAATGCTGGAGTAAACAACATTTAACCGCACTTTAGCAAAGAAAATCTGAATGTAATTTAATTTAAAACATTTTACACGCGTTTACCCCGTAAATATGTCATATCAGTCTGAAGATTATTAACGACAAATTAATAAAACAGCAAACAGGGAAGCGTGGTAGTTTCATGAACTTGTCGTGGACCTTTCCAAATATTTTTGCTCAACGCTGCTAAATAATTTGGATTCGGAGTAGTATTTGTTTGCACGATAATGACGGCGCTCGTCGTAGTGATGATGCTCGCAGCATCTTGAGCTGAGCCAATCAGCGCTCTGAGTCTGCGCAGTGTGAGCTCCCTCCTCAACTGATGACGCACAACACCTCTGTGTGTGTTGATGCTGGTCAGCTGCTGACAGCCTGTGGAGAGAAACATCAACCACCGCCAGCAGCTGCAGCAGCAGCAGCAGCTGATGAGGATGATGGAAGAAGAAACAGGGACTGAACCGATGTGAAGGATGCTGCTGCTGCCGTGAGACAAACCGAACCGTGTTTCCACACCCCCGCTTTTACCCGTGTCAGCGTCAGCTACACCTGCCGTGGATGGTTTTCTCGATGGGTTGTGGAGGGAGTCGGGCGGACGCGATAATCGAACCGAGGTACCATGAGAGCTGGACCAGAGAAACAGAGTCGACATGGCTTACGAACACGGACGTAGAACCCCCCGTCTCGGTCCCGAACAGTAAGTTGGATCCTAGAATCTCTCGCTGCAGGCCAATTGCCTCTTGAAAGCCACTTCACGTGGACTGGAAAATTATACACAAGTGCAAAATGCAAATCACAACTATTCCCAGCAGACACAGGGCCATATGTTTTATTCATTTTTTGTTGTTGTTGTTATTATTCTGTTAAAGGTAAAGCTGTGGAGGCCGGGCTGAAGGAGAAGAGGATGGTGACAACAGGAACCCAGTGTGGGAAGCAGGCCATCACCACCAATGGCTCCAACCACCAGAGGAGACCAAGGCGCTCCTTGACTGATGGACAGTGCTGTGAAAAAGTACTTTTCTCCCTTGCGTATTTCTTCTGTGTTTGCTTTTCTGTCACACTTCAGTGTTTAAGATCAGCAAGCAAATTTTAATTTCTGGGAAAGACATCCTGAGTAAATTAAAACGCAGTTTTCAAATAATAATTTCAATTAGTGTAGGAAAGCTATCTAAACCAAGCTGGTCTTATGTGAAAAAGCAAGGTGTGTCACCCTTGGCCATCAAGTATTAGTGATTGACAATGGGCCTTTTTCTTGTCTGTGCATGAATTTTGGCTCACTTTCCTTTGCAGACATGTTTCAGTTCAGTTACATTCAAGCATAAATTGTCTGCTTAACATCACAAAACAGCATCAAATCCACTTAAATGTCTCAAACTGGTGGCCAGACATCTTCTCACTGCATTTTTGAATTAAATGCAGAGTTCAGGATTCCTGCAAGTTTTTCAGGTACTGTTTGCTCACTATTGTTCTCTCATTGGCCTCTGAGATTTGCTAGGACAGCTGTAACACAAGTAGATGAGGCCCATTATGTGCACTGGATTTTATTATCAGTGCAAAAAGGGATGAAATACATGTGCATGTCATATATGTTCAGTTTTAGAAAAATGTGGAAAACCATGTGCCATTTTCCTTCCACTTTCCAAGTATGCACTACTTTGTGTTATTCTGTTGCTTATAATCTAAGTAAAAGTAATAAATTAGAACTAGGGTTCTAATTTATGATTTTTTTCTATGCTGCTCCAACAAAATATTCAAGCTCCTTATGCATCTTTACCTGGAGTACCAATTGAACGGTGGGTATTCAATCAGTTAAAACCAGGTCATATCACTGCAGCAGGATTGATTAACTCTGGTCATCGTTGTCTTCTCACTGCCTGGTGTGGTTCAAAGTGATATTTAAAATCTTTTTCACAGCAAAGTACTCGTGACTCCAAAAGAGGAGCATCGAAGGAGGCCAGCTCTTTGTCCAAGGATGGCCAGCCTGTCAGTGCCAACAGCCCTGGAGCTCCTGAACCGGAGACCGCCTGCGACGAGAGATGAAAGAAGAGCTGCAACACTGTGAGGAGGCAAATTAGCTGGGCTGCAAGAATATTTAATCACACAGCAGGGCAAGGACTTGCAGACGTGTCCGGATGATCTTTGCTTGTGACTTTGTGCCGCTCTGGCTCCTGAAGGCAGCGATTCACCTAACAGGACGCCTGCTTACGTCTCCACCCAAAGACCTCGAGATGCTGCATTGCTGTTGCATGTCTGAGGAAGAGAGTGGGAACCAAACACCATGCTTTTTCCTCCATGCTCATAGTACCAGTCAGGGAATGTGTCACTGTGTTAAGACAATTTTAAGAAGAAAAAAACAACATTGGAAAAGGAGAGATTGCCCCATATGCACACTATAATCTCAATCTGCACATCAGATGTGCTCTGTGTCGGGGCTTCCTTAAGAATTTGCTTTTGTTCTTTGTGCAAATATTTTGTTGTTGGATTGTGCTGTTTAAGCCCAGTCAGTGCAGTGAGTAACTTTCATTAAAAACAAAAAAAACAACCTTAAAGTGCTGTTTAAGTGCTGAGGTTGGGTGTCTGAAGCTTGAACGCTAAAGACGTTCTTCTTCAGCCTTTGCAAGATAAAAAAAAAACTACACCTGCATGTGCCTACAATTCCTCTTAATTTGAACAGAACTTTAGATTTTTTGTTTTGCATTTGTTCTGTATAATGTGCTGTGCGGTTCTGTTTTAGTCTCTATTTTGTGTTTAATGGAAAATGCTATTATTTACAACAATGCAATGTATAACATTGTTGGGGCTCACACTGATCTGCATGTGGACATCTGTATTATACTGGTAAGCCATTGGACTTGAAAGTATTTTAGATAACAAGAACTCATGAAATAAACTCAGGAGGTCGGAGGTGATGCGGTAGTGCGGTAACCAAACTACTGACCAGCAGATGGCGATGTTGAACACCTGATGCTGCAGAAGGCTTACAAGAATCAAGTGGAAGCTGGGATCCTCAGCTGGGCTTGATTGTAAATAAAAGACAATCTGTTGGTTATGACTTCAGCCAGACTTGACAAGGTATGCCTGGTTCTTCCCAAGAGGTTTAATTATTAACTCAGTCACACTGTACTTATGAACAGTCTAACAAGAAAACAGAGAGTTCCAAAACCAGTACCATATCTGAACTTCATTGGTCACAAAACTAAAATATATATGTCAGAAAAAAAAACATAAGAACAATTTTACATCTTGATGCTGCCACCTGAATGGAGCATCAGAGAGAAAAAAAAAAAATAAGATAAAGGCAATTGTTTTGTTTCAGTATCACTGGGCAACACTTCTGGCAGCGACTATTTTTTTCTCCTCATAATTCACACAGCAGAAGTTATTTGAAAGCAACCATACACTAGTGTTCTTGAAAATATACAACAATCTACCAAGATTAGAGTAAAAACATAGCTTACATTCTTTATTTGAAACTTTGGTGACTTGCTTAAGAAAGTCACCTCACAAATCTACCTAAAGGTATAAAGTCGATGGATTGATTGATTGATTAGTGATGTGCTTAGTCATTGAGGCCCAAAAGTCCCACAGATTTACAATCATTACAATAACAATAACCTTCCTCCATCTCCCTTCAAATTAAACTGAGGTAAATAAATATGTTTGTGATTATCTGCATCATTTTTGTAGATGATAAATAAAACAAGTGAACAAGTAGGTTTTTCATATATCAAAAGTTTTGAAACAACAACAAATAGAAATAACTTCATAAATAATTTAACATAAACATGTAATATGCATGAAAAAAAGTCCCATTTACAAAAAACTTTTATTACTTCAGTATTTAAATTTAACAAAGTAACTTTTAAATTATTAAGTGAAAGCTGAAATATATACCATTATTAATTTATTAAATCATTATTTCACATTTAATTATTAAACAAATAAATTGTGTTATCATTTTTACTTTTAGTTTAGCCCAGGCAATGCTGAGTAATTCAGTAAATAATTACATTTACTGAATTAAATGTAATTATGAGACGTTCGTCGACACTGATATTTTTTTTTGTACATACACACATACATATATACATATGAATGGATGTTAATATTTATTTATTGCGTTGTGATGTTACTATTAACTCGAACACGGCGTGCGCAGGGACCATGCGGCGCTGGCCGACAGCAGGGCTGCTGCAGTTCACAGAACCGTTGACGCTCCTCCGTCACTCCAGTCAGCGCACATCACTGGACGAGTAACTGGACGGTCACCGGCTGATTCAGAGAAACTGACTATGTAACGCAGAGACATTTACCAACATTCACTCTTCGGTAATTCTGTCTTGGTCTTAGGAAGTTAGGGATGGTGTGAAAATGGCCAAGCGACCCGGGAGTAAGGAGGGGACGCTGTCTTCTTCTTCACCGACCATTCTTCGGAATTTGAACCGCGGAGACGTGAGCATGGACTGCGGAGACGGATCCGAGGACTTGTCCCTGGATGAAATCCTGACTCTGTACAGCCAGCCGATAAACGAGGAACAGGCATGGGCAGTGTGCTACCAGTGCTGTCGGACGTTAGCGCAGAAACGCAGACGGAGAGGCTCATCCAAGGCAGCGGGCTCCTCGGCGGTGGTCCACCCAAGGAAGATCGAAGGACCTGGGAATGTGAGCATCGGAAGAGACGGGGCCGTCAAGCTGCACTTTGAAGGCAGCACAGGTAAATAAAGCAGGCAGGCCCGACCTGACGAGTTGTGGGGATTATTTTATACTGATAAAATGGTAAACTGCAAGGGCCGAATTTCAACGAATCTCCACATCTACCCGAATGAACTGAGCATCCCCACAAAGAGGCCATATTGTTGTGGTTGTCTGCTTCCAGCCATGTGGTGAATGTGTTTAGATGCGCTTAATACGGCTGTTAGTAATAAACCATAGACCACCGAATAACTGCTGGTAAATCTAAGGCAAAGATGTATACTTTCTGAAATGTTTACACTCAGCTTTAGTTCTCACAACATAATGTTATATTTTCTCTACAATCTTAGTGAATATGGCAGCTTAATCATGCAGGCTGCAGATGAATGAATGGCTGTTTGAAGCCCAAAGTGGTCAGTTAGCTTCAGTAAACACTAAAACCACGTGATATATTCAAAAATGTTAGAGCGCCTTGTTTCAAGGCCATATCCCTGCAATTTAGCCTGCATCAGGAGAGAAACTGGCTGGAAGCCAGGGACAGATTAGTCATACAGCTGCCAACAGGGTTATTATTAATGTTGATACAGATTTGAACTGGAGAATGGGATTTAAACATCCCTGAAGAAACTTCAAAACACAGGGCAAATGGAGTAAGTTCATAAGATATTATAGATTTAAAGCTTGGTGATCAAAAATTATTGATTTGATTACGGAAAAAAAAGAGCCTAATTTATTTTACATTTGAATCTGTTATAAATAATCATTTAATTCGTCATTCGACATTTATTTATAGAGCACTTCTCATGTAACACAAAGGCAAAAATAGGTACTTTATAGAATACAAAAATGAGGTGATGACAAACTGTAACAAAAACAAAACAAAAGTTATAAAGAGCTGAGGGAAAGAAGGAAAAACTACACAGATGAGACATGTTGATGAGCAGATATTACAGATAGACAAAAATTTTCAGATAACTTCCAATTTTCGGACAGTGTAGTCATATCATTATTTTAAATCAATACATTGCCCAACTAAAAGTACAAAAATAGTACTGATTGAAACAAGGATAAATAATATAAACATTCTTTAACTACTGAAAGTTGACTAAAAGCTCAATCAAATGTATCACTTTGACAGTTTAAAAGATAAGTGTTATCTCTTTTTTTGCAACTGTCTTTAAAACTTTCAAACTGCATTTTACTTTTTAAAAGTAAATATATGAAAAACTGACTCCCTTGTTTGACACATGTGGAAGAGAACACTTCCCAGGCCCATTCCCATTAGTTATACTATCAATTTACTTTTGATGTATTGACTGTCACCTTGTTGAAAACACACATTTGCTTTTTTTTTTTTTAGGAATCAAGGCATTACACGTTGAGAAAATAATGATAGTTAGGCTGATCTCAGAGCATTTTAATTAGCAAATCCTATTAGTATTAGACCTGGAAGTGAGAAAATCATCACGGAAGGTCTGATGTCATTTTCTTTCATCTACTGGGTTTGGTACTGAAGCAGCTCAGGTGTGTTAGCAGGTGTGCTTAATGCGTCAAAGCCTTGTGGCATTGTTACTGCATTCCACGAATATGTGAGCGATAAAGCTGGGTGTGGAAGGAGGTGGAGGCTTGTTTTGTCATGACAGCTTTAGGCTCTCGGCTTCTGTCTCATCCTTCTGGGGAACATATTTGCCACATGCCTTCTGATATTCTCCTCCCCGCTTCATCGCATCCCTCCTTCTTTCCAGCCTCTTAGTCTGGCTTCTTGTACTGCCGTGTTCGGCGCTGATTCCCACAGAATAAACAGATTCAGTATGTGCATTTGAGCATCTTTGCTCTACCAAAAATAGAACTGAAAGCGATGACTGGAAGCACAGGCTTTAGAGCTCTTAGTACATTAAGTTTGGAGATTTTGTGGGGAGTCTTTTTGACTCCTTTAGCTTGTGGCTGGGGTATTTCAGGGCATCTTGGGCTCTGTTCTGACTCTTATTAGGCCTGGTGATGAGAGGGATGTGAGACCTATTAAGTATCTAGTAGCAAGAGGAAGAAGCTTGCAATTCATCCAAAACTCAATGTTTTTGCAACCTACGCATGAGTCAGTGGACAAGGTGGTTGGATTTGGCAAAGCTCCCAGAAAACCAACCCTAAGCCTGATGGTTTCTGCTGATATTATCTTGTATTAAGATGTCCCGCAGAGTGCTTAGCAAAAACATTTATAGCCCTTCAACTTTTTCACATTTTCACATGGTACAACCACAAACTTCAATGTATTTTATTGTAGAAAAACATTTTTGCTGAAAAATAAAGCATCTCCTCTACATGATGATGCTACCACCGCCATCTTTCACCTAAGAGAAATCATATTAATGCTCATTTTCGCCACAAGATGAAAGTTGCATGTTCAGTTTTCGTCTTTAACATCTTTGTCGTGTCCTCTGCACAGTTAATAAAAAAGACCTGAATATGACCTACCTTTTGTTGTTTGTTCATGGCATAAAATCTCCTAAAAATACATTGAAATATGTGGACACAATGTGGCAAAATGTGAAAACTTTCTAAGAGAATTGAAAACCCTGTTCATGGTGCTCTGATCACAGCCAACACAGACCTGCCTGGGACAAATAGCCGACAGGACAAAGGGCTACATAGTTTTAAAAACTAGGTCATATTTTTTTGCTGAACGGATGAGAGATGCTACATTTGCAAATGGATCAATTCACATGGAGAATGTGAGGAAAATTTGTCCACAAACTGCAAATTAAAGATTCTACTTGTGTGTCCATTTGTTTCTGACTTAACGACAACGTCCACATAAATAATTGAGAATTAATTTAGTTATTTGGTTTATTTTAATGTGAAGGTTTGAAGATACCAACAGAACTTCATCATCTGTTAATATCAATGTTAAAACTTTAGAACCAGTAAGCTCCTGCCCACATCATTACAGTTCCATCACCATACTTAATGGGTGTAAAGTGCTTTCATACATTTTCGTTCTTTGTTCATGCACACAGCTGGACTACAAATCTAATCTTTCAGTTAACGTTCCTGAAACATTTAGAAAACTCCACACATTTATACATGTGATGGTTGAACAATTACTGTTTGTTTCTAATCTGTTGGCATGCAGATGTTTCAGTTGTTTCAAACTTTTTGTTTTCTTTTCTACAATTTCCTACAATCTTTTAGCACAGATCTGCCTTATATGAATGGATTTTTCTTGTCTTTCCCATTTTGAATCACAGTTAACAGAATAACAAGATTCTGTTATGTCAAATTTATGCACCAGCGAAAGTCAAAATCGTAGCCATTTTTTTTTGTTTTTGATGAACCAGGAATGTAATTTCCCTTGGTAATTTATAGTGGTTGATTGTCTCCAATAAAATGGACATCTTATATCTTTACGAAATGTGTCATTTATATGCACTGATTTATTGTTGCACTGCATTAGCGTGCACAGTGACTTCACTTCATCTGCACTTTATCCTCTGAGCTCATTCCTTCTCCCCTTGACACTTTGGTCAGATCTCTATCTCTGGTGAAAAGCTGGTTCATCTGAATGCACCTTAAATTAGCGCATAGGTAATGATCAACCCGCTCTCTTGTTTCAGTCAGAGGCCCACCTATTGTTTTTCTTAAATCTGGTTTTACATTTTGAGAATGTTTTCCATTAGCAAGATTGGATTTCTGTTTTCTACTTTATCTACAGCTAAAAGTTAATCATTTATTCACTCGTTGCTTTTCTGCTCTTTAGTGGTTATGTATATCAGCTCCTTCTGTGTTTCTCTGTCAAGTTTCCACTCTCTATAATTACACATTTATTACATATTTAATGCATTCTAACATTTGTGTGGCTAAAAATGCATTTCATAACTGTCCAGTATCTCTACATGAATAATTCAGATGGTGTATCTGCCTTGCGGTGGGTTACAAGCAGCCACATGCACAATAAATAACCTGCTTCATTGACTGAATGTGAATAATCCTCTTTTTCTGCTTTTTCATTACAGATGAGTACCAGTCAACGTGCACATCATTAGAGGTGAGTTAACATCAGTCTCTTCATTCATGCAGGTTAGAGCATTGTGCAGGCTGCCGTCCATTAGCTCCACTCCGCTGTTTCGTTACCGCTTGTTTTTGCTTCAAATTTACAAAGCACCTTTACCAAGAAGTTATGCAAGAAGTAAGCTGGTATGTGCCCTGCGTTATTATGTTATCTAGACTGGGTGTAAAGAAAAACATGAAACCCTCTGCCAAGTCAAAGTGAGGAGATGCTGAATTCCTCGTGATCATCGGTGCTGGAAAAAAAAAAAGGCGAATTATCTGGTCTGCAGACTGCTATTGTTTTTGGAATGTGTACCTGTGCTTTGCTTTCTGTTTTTTTTTCTCTATTAGTCTATACAAAAAAAACCCTCACTAACCATGTATCATCTTTTGAAAGAATAATTACCTTGTTTATATTTTTGTATTTAAAAAATTACCTTTATCTCAAAAAAAGTCATGCATATTTTTTTTCTTGAGTGCAAAAGAAGTTCAATTTTATTGGAGGATGAAGTCTTTCAGCGCTTCATGCTGTTCACACAGATTAATTACACAGCCATCTCTCGACCTGGAGTGTTTTCACTGTCCTTCCTGTTTGCATTCTAGTTCACGTGATCCCCGGTATGTACGGTATGATGATGTTTTTTTTTTTTTTGCCTGATTATGCTCAAGCTATAATTGTTACTATCTCAGCTGATGGCCAATCAGCATAAAATTTTACAGCTTGTTTGGTTTTGCTCGGTATTGTGTTTTTTATTTTAAGAACTTTGGTCAAAATGCCTAACATGGCTGTCATCCCCTTGAAGGCGTTGCATTAGTTGGTTTGAAGTAATGTCTCAGCTGGTCGAAACAAGGATCCGCTCCTTGCATCCTTGCATGTTTGGTTTTGCTTACACCGTGTGTCAGTGACAGGGTGTGTTTGTTTTGCCATTTCTTAGTTGGAAATAACACCTTGCACAAAGGCAGGTTTAAGCCATAGGATACCGTGACAGTCGCACAAAGTCAATAATGCGGTTGAAACCTCAGGACACGGCCTGTCTGTCTGTAAAAATTTATTTTTATTTTTAGCGCCACAGCTTAAGCATAGGTGGAGTTAACAAAAAGTGTAGAAAGATGGTGGGAATAAACACTGTAATTGATTGTGAAGATGGAAAAAAAAAAGAAACCGAATAAAATGTATTTGGAAGATCCAAAAACATCTACAAATACTTGCACAAAAAAGCTAAAGCGAGACATGGGCTGGTATGAGATTCCTGCACTATAAGAAACTTATTAGGGGAACAACATAAAAGTTTAAGGGAAAAAGTATAATAGCAATACCATTTGTAAATAGTGTAATCTGATTGGTGTTAGCCAAGCAGCTTGTCTCTTGCCAGCTGTAGATTTGAAACAGTGTTACCTTTGTAGTGTAATAATAGGTGGTGTTCCTTCAGTTTTAATCCAGTGACTCTTCATGTTTTTACTTACTAGAAATAATCCCAAGTAGTTAAATATGTCTTTGTCCAATTTGGAAAAAAAAAAAAGATATATAGCATTCGTTCAGCCAGATGACTGGCAGTGTGCAGTGATAGGTGGTATAGAGACTGTGCTGGACAAAATTAGTCACTCAAACCCTTTGTCTATCATGTTTTTAAATGCTTTTTTGGAAACCTCTATTTTTATACTGATTATAGTTAACTGGATTTGTTTGTGGAGTTTTCATTTTAGGTCACTGGCAATTACTTTCAATTTTATTTTGGTATTTAGCCTCCAAGAGGTGCAAACTTGTGTTCTTTATTCAGATTGGTTCGAAGTTTATATTTTTGTCAAGTGTGTGTGTGGGTGTGTGTGTGTGTGTGTGTTTGCTGAATAACTGAAACTGGAAATCTTCCCTTGCACTTTTCCCTGACACTACATCATGATGAATTAGGGAAAATTAGTAACATCCAGCCGTTCTCATGGCATTTCCTCGTTTACTGGGGCAGAACTGGCCATCCCATGTCCCTTGTGTTTGGTCTTGCTTGTCATGTTTCTGGACTCTGGTGAGAGTGAGTTAGCCGGCGTCTCTCTTTCTGATTCCTCAGCTTGTCTTTAGTTGTATAGAGTTGATTTACTCAATAGTATTTCTAAATTACTGCATAGTTTTTACCGACACTAAAGGTAGTCTTGAGGCTTTTTTGAGGCAAAGGGGTGTATTATGATGTACCGTGCACCTTCTTCTCAGGCTCAGACAAAACAAGCTTAACCTAGTTTGTTCTCAGTTGAAGATTAAGGTGTGATTAGCTTCAGCATCCTATTACTGGCACTCCAGTTTACCAGAAATGTTGAGGTCCCTGAAATTTACTTTGAGACAAACACTGTTAGTTTTCCACCAGCACATTTGAGATGAATCCAAAGAATCAGAAACGGATGCTGAGTTTTACATTAAGTGGCTCATATATTCCAGTTTAAAGCAGGGGAATGTTTAGAAATCCTATTAAAGTTGACATATTTCACTGGTTAGTGGAGACTAAGTGAGCCAGACCTGCAGCTGGTGGAACAGTGACTGCATGTGAGGTTTCTGGACGGCTCCCGCTGCCAGCTGTGACCTCTGTCGCCACAAAGACTGTCTGTCATGCTCGTCAGCTGTGATGTCAGACTGCGCTATTTTCTAAAAAGAAGAAGAAACAGATTTTTTTTTTCTTCTTGTTTTTCTCTTCTAGACATGAGGCAGTTACTGGTATTAAGGTATACCAAAGCTATAAAACTTACTAATAAAAACAGGTAGGATTTCCTTCATATTGTTCTTAAAGTAAATTTAAAAAGAGGCCAGAGAATTTTCCCTGGGCCAGGGCTGCCGCTCCTTAACCTGTTACTGTGCACTTTCATGTCTTGCTAAAGGCTAGATACACGATAGATAAACTTGTCTGTTTCTCTATATGTCTCTCTCTGCCTGACATGAACCAGTAACCTCATTAGGTTACACTCTACTTTTTAACCAAATCAATCAATTGATTTTTGTGACACTGATGGCTTTGCTTAAAAGCTGGCTCCCTTAATGGTCCGTGGAGTGATATTTCTGCCTATACACAAACATTCACAGAAAGCACACTCTGACAGGGAGCCTATAATGGATTTTTTTTTTTTGTAACTTTTTAACTATGGCTTCATCCTGGACTGAAGAGATCTTTTCATCTTTATTTCTCCTGATGTTGCCAGAGCAGAGAGATGATTTCAGTTTCCTCCTCAGGAGTGTAAATTGATTGCATACTTTACTTTCTGCAAGCATTTGCACCTCTGGTAAAAGATGTGTGCAGAAGCCCTAAAATAGGCAGCTATTATATAAAACGTGTGATCCCAAGATGCCACACGTTGCAATTCTCTAACTGTGAACTTTGGAGATTTTTTTAACCTCTCATCATCTCGCTATGAGGTAAATTTGGGTCATCTTGCAGCCTTGGTTCTCACAGTTCCAGTTATTCTAAACTTTTTAACAAATGTCATAAATATGACTATAAATATGACCTAGTTGACATAGGTGGCTTTTTTCTTATAACCAATTTTGATTTATACAAATCAACACATTGGCCTTTTTAAATGGCATATTCTGCTGTTTTTCCTGTTTTGAAAAGTTGCTAAGAGAAAATGTCCTACAATGATAAAATCATTTTATGGTTGTTTATAGATCTTTACCAGGAATGCCAATAAATAAGTGGGTCTTTGTAATTAGTCTCAAACAGCTCTATTAACAGTTTCTCTGAATCTCTGGTCAAAGGATCCGCTTTTACTCTGTCAGCAGCGCTGTGGTGACGTACAGAAACTACTCCCTGAAACATCAGAACGGACTGTTTGACTCTGGGAGACGTGTTCCCAGGCCTCAGCAGTTTCCAGTTGACTTCATAGATGTCTGCAAGCTCAACAGTTTCTGACCGGCAGATATGAAAGAGCCGCACCGCGTTCTGTCCCGCCAAGAACTATCGCAGAGGACGGGAGGCAGAGCATCCGCTCCCGCAGTGGACGCCCTCTCAGCTGCCATTATGTAACTGTCTGTGTTGTGATGACTTTGCAGCAAATACTGGAGGCTGCTCATCTCCGTGAACTCAAACGATAATAACGTGTGGTGATGGTATCCCTGTTCTAGAAATTGTACTTCTGCAGAAGTTTTTTTTTTTTAACCATAAAATGAGTCTGCTTTTAAATAACTCCAAATATTTTGTGAATAAGTTGTAAACAAAGCATGTTTTGTGCTAAATAACTTTCAGTCTTGAAGGTACAGAGATGGAGTGAGAGCCTTTCTGCTTGTGCATATTAGGATGTAAAAGAGAGGCATTAAAATGAAAAGGTGTGCTGGTGCTTAGATGCACCACAGTTGACACCAACAATGTGGTGTCAGACACATCGGATGCTCAAAGGCTGGCATGCAAGCTGGCAGCTGTTCTAATTTCTAGGTTGTAGCGTCAGGATTAGCTGATGTTTAAAAGCTTATTCTCATACTGAAAACATTGTTTTACTGATATACAGACCTCTCATTGGTATGGATTTCTGTGAAGAGCTGTTCTTTACATAGTTGGTACCCATAAGTAAATGATTCCTGACAAATAGGAGTAAAATTTAGAGATGCTCTGATTGATTGGCACCAATTTTCTTACTTTTGGGTGATCTGCAATCGGCTGATACTAACAAGTGAATCTGATCTTACCCACCAAGCTTATCTACCGCTGCAAATGTCTGAAAATTAGATACTGAGGTGAGCAGTGACTGTTTCTGGTATGGGCGACATGGGCAACCTTCCAGGGCGGTATCTCATCAGAAGGTGGCAGCGGGATTGTTTGCCAGGGCACCAACCAGACTAGGACCGAATCTGGTGGTGACAGAGGGATGGCAGATGTCTGTAGTGTTTAATTGATATAGTTTAATGGTTTTCAAAATAAAATTGGAACATTGAAGATGTGTTGTTACTTTATAAAAAAATCCATCAGCCAAAATTGGAATCGGCAGGTCAGGCAGGAAGGATTAATTTTTACCCAGTTATATACAGTTTCTATTGTATGTCATGGAGTATTGTTTTTTTCTTTTGCACCTATGAGATAAATTGGGATCCACACAAAGTAATACAGTTATAAAGTCAATTAATTGATGGTTTACTTCCTGGGCGAAAGTCTGGAGATCATTTATGAAGTACATCCAGATGCATATTTACCTAGTAAGATATTCTGAATTTACCTCCACAATCTGTGTTAACATTGCAAACTATAAGCAAAGTTAATAATTAAACCTAAAGATAAGTTTGACTTCACTGTGGGAGTAAGGAAGAAATTCAAACCGATAACTATCAATTAACTTTTAAGATCAACTCAGTTGATCTTAAAAAAAATGTTTAATGAACACAAACGATATTAACAACATAATCATTAAATATTAAATCAAGTATCAATAAACATAAAAACATACTTATATAATGCTGTAGCCCATTCATAGTTTGTTTTCATGAAAACATGTCATTATTGAGCTTATGGGTCAATGGATCACGTTCAAGCTCATCTTTTTCTTCAGGAGAATAAAGTCTTTCATAAGCAGAACATTCCACTACTATTCATCATTGCTTCACCAGGAAATGTCCCAGACACAGACAAAGAGGATTCTTAAATAAAAAGCACCGTATTGTTGAATGTCAAGAATGCTTTCGCTTGATATCCCTACCTTCTTCCTAAAACTGTGACCCTCAATGCTAGACTGTGAGGCGAGTCATCTTTGAAGGAAGCTGCAGGATGTTATGACTGCATTTTGAATGATGCTTGACCTTTGTCTGAACTTTGTGGGTTCAGGAAACTGGTTCAGTCTTGGTGCTCCTATGACTCATCCTGCCGCATTACTTAAGAAGCATTTAAAAAGTGGGAGATGTCCTGTGCTACCTGCAGTTGACTAGCATCGCATGAATCTTATTCATCATCATCATCATCCTCATCATCCTCAGCAGCAGCAGGAATCAACCTCAGCTCGACGCGTCGTAGTTTCATATTGTGGTCTTTCCACAGAATATTCTCCCAATGCCTTTTACAACCCAGGCTTTCATCATATACATATTTGTTCGCCTCGCATCTGCACTTCCTTCTTCCTTCTGCTCCTCTGCCTTCACTTCCTGTCTCATTCCTTTAAGTCAGATGTCTTTACATAAGATTGAGACGAGTGATTAAAACATGCTTTAATAACCTTCCTGCTCCATCCTTCACTCAGATTAGGTGTTGGGAAGATAATTCTTCTTCATTCCTTCTTACATTTAATGTCACACAAAGAACTCAGGCAGACATGGTGTTGTTCCATTAGGAACTAGTTGAAGGAGTTATGTTAGTATTATTTTATTTTTAAGCAATTTACAGTGCCTTAGAAAAGTATTGGCACCCCTTAAACTCTTCCAAATTTTGTAGCAAACAAAGTGGCGAACAAGTGAAATGGACAGAAAATGATTCCTCTAGGTTCTGTTTTTTTAATCTTTATTTTTAAGGAATAAAATCTGAAAAGTTTGGACTGCATTCAAATGAATTTCTCTTTACCTTTAAACCTCTAAATAAAATGCAATGCAATCTGTTGTCTTCAGAAGTTAGTAAATTTAATCTCCATGTATTTACTGCTGTTTTATGAAAGCCTTAAAGATTTGTTAGAATATTAGTAATATTAGTAAATATTAGCATGTTCTTTGGTATCATGAAGACCGAAGAACACAGCAGACATGTCAGGAAGAAAGTGGTGGGTAGGTTTAAAGCAGGGTTAGCTTATAAAATAATATTTCAAACTCTGAACATTGCATAAATAACTGAGCTGTCTATCACCTAAAAATGGAAAGAGTATGGCATAACTGCAAACCCACTAATACATGGCTGTCCACTTGAACTGACTGACTGGGTGAGCGGAGTATTAAGCAGAGAAGCAGCTTTGGGGTTTTTCCATGAAGCTGGTTCTGGTGTTAAAGCAGTGCAACTGCTTGCTCAGCACCAAAGCTTTATTTTTCCACAAGCTTCAGTTGGGGCACTAATAAACTGGTGCTGCCATGGTTTCAACTACAAGCTTGAACAGAGGTAAAAAAACAAACAAACCCCAAACCCTTTTTGTCAGGCGTTGGGTGTAGTCATTGAGAACAACAACTAAATATGCCTGAAATAGCTTTGTGTTTTTTGACCTGCCTGATTTCTAGGAAAAAGTAGAGACTGAGCTTTAACATGAATTAAGAAGTCATATTAACAGTGGAACAACATAATAACATAATCTTCAGGTACTGACAATAAATTCTAGTGGAAATGTGCTTACCTATTGTGTGTAATGCGGCTGGTGCTGATCAGCTGGTTGATGAAAGTTCAAACACCACTTGTTTAAAAGAGAATATATGAATTATGTTGGTGTTAGGAGAGACACGGCCATTTTGGATGTATTTCTTGTACTTAAATTATCTCCCTGGACTTTCATGGACTACACAAACTCAGAAGATCAAATATTTTCCTCATGACAAGTTTACAGTAATTTTATGGCATCACATCAAACTAGCTATAGTGTCAGCCCTGGTCAAGTACTGAAACAGCTTCAGTGAAAAAACTATAAATAGCTCTTGGTAGTGTGGAAGAAAATTGTGTTTCATTAAGTTTAATCAAGGTTTTATTTTCCTCAACAGTAGTAACTTGGGCTGGAAAATATGATAGAATTTTGCAGTGGCGTTAATATGTGCAAATATTATGAAAATGATATCAGTTGTGAAATATGCCAGTTTTCTTCATTCTTCTGTAAATTATTTGTGCTTCCAGAACTTTATTATTTTGTACATCTGCTGCTTTAAGACTAACTGACTAAATATTAGATTAGCATGTAAATTGCACTTTCATAACAATTAGAATATATTAGCCATCAGTTATTGCACTCCAAGCAGTCACTGATATTGTGATAATGAATATCAGTCCCTGTCAGATTCTCTGAAAGGAATAATTGTCCTGTCAGATCCTCTGACAGGACAATTATTCATCATACCCACTAAAAATATAATAATACAACAATAAAATAACGCCCTTTAAATAAAACCGTTGTTGAAAGGAAGCCATTGAAAGTCTTGTTAAAAGTTTCCAACAATCCCTAAAGGGGGTGAATACAAATGCACCCACATCTGAGTTCATTTTGTAAAAAATGTTTTGAAATTTATGTGTTTAAGCTTTTTTTCTGTACTTCAAAGTTGTGGACCATGTTTGTTGGTCTCGCACATAAATTCCAATAAAGTACTTTGGAGTTTGTGGTTGTGATGGGACAAAATGTGAAAAAGTTCAGAGTGAATGAAGTTTGCATGTTTTTTGAATTACGAAAGTAAGACTTGGTTTGTTGTTAGGGTTAAATGAAAGTCCCCTTTGCTGTCTGTAACTCTATCATCTTCCTCTCGCCTGTCTGCCTGCTGCGGCGCATGATGTCCTGCAGATGGATTATGATGTTACATAACAAGGCAGTAAGAAATAGGATATTTGTTTTGGGCTTGGAACAGGATTATCAGCCGTACTCTGCGACGGCTGATAAATAATAACAGTATAACACTGGGAAGCTGATCTTTGCCCAGGAAGAGCAGCAGCAGAAAGTTTATTCACCTTTTTCCATTTTTTTTGACTCAAAAAAGTTGTTGAATTCTCCTAATATTTGCTTATATTCCTATTTATTTTCTTACCTTTTATATTTGACAGATATTGCACCAACAACATGTAGAAATGCTTGATGCACCTGGATTAGTTCCCCAGTTTGTTTCAGTTTTTACTGAAAAAAGTGAACGTGAAAAATAAATAAAGTTGCTCCTGAGTTCACACCCATTTTCCTGTAGGAAAATACCAGTTAGCCTACATTGTTGAAAGTAACAAAAACATTCTACAGATTTGAATAGTGAAGATATTTAGGTCACTTTTTACTGAAATATTTCGACCTCTTTCCCTTGGAAACAAGTTTTTTGTTAGTAATTACGGTTTGTTAAATTGTCATATCCTAGATAGAACTTGCTTAATTGTTATTCCAGGTTGTTTTAAGAATGGATGTGTATTGTGGAAACGATGAATATGGAAAATTTGTTTTTGACTTAATGCTTTATTATCTTTTGTAAAGATAAAATCAGTTATGTTTGTTGAGATATTTAGGATTATAGCTAGTAACTTTGATACAGTAATTATTATAAAGAATTAACTATTTCATTAAATAACTGAGAGAACTTGCTTGTTTTATAACATATGAACCCTTATCAGTCCAACAAACACTGCTGCTCGACAGAACTCATTTTTAAGTTTTGTGGTTTGCAGA
The DNA here is from genome assembly GCA_903066815.1 of Brachyrhaphis roseni. Classification (NCBI taxonomy): domain Eukaryota; kingdom Metazoa; phylum Chordata; class Actinopteri; order Cyprinodontiformes; family Poeciliidae; genus Brachyrhaphis; species Brachyrhaphis roseni. The sequence goes on along the minus strand of CAEFZY010064828.1, from coordinate 3,752 downwards.
ACGAGTTATGAGAAACACCCTCCTCTATTGTTGAAGTTAATGATTTTGCACAGGCTCAGTCAACGCCCTTATCTTTACCAGCACATTCCCAGACTCCTGGCAGGTGCTGTACTGTTCCCACATCTGTAAAAGCTTCGCCCACATGCACCGCTCCGTTTTGTTTGGGTACCTCCCCCTTTGAACAGTACGTCTCTGGCAAACCGGCCGTGTAAGAATGCTGTATTAACTGGCTATGGAAAGAAAACATAAACATTGCGTTATTTAACTGTTGGGTATGAGCTCCACCTGGTTCCCGTGGAGACAAAAATTGTCCTTTCACAGATTATTCGAAATATTTTGTGTCAGCATACTTTCATTTTTCTTAAATGGTATTACTGCCATTTAAGAATATCCTCACCATAGTAAATATCTAAAATTTGTTTCAATTTTTATCACTTTAAACGCCTGTTTTACTGATGGTGCCTTTTTTTTTTTTTTTTTTTTGTCTAGACATCCAGACTTGGGAGTGTTAAAAATGACAGCAACACTGATTCTGATTCATGTTTGTTTCTGAGTAAAGTCTCTTGTAAAACAATTGCTTCACTGTAACCAACATGAGCTATTTTTTTAAAGATTACTGTGGAAATATTTTATTAATGAAATTTGTGGCTTTCAATTCTAGTTCTCACCCTACATAATAAGTATTCACAGATTTTCAGAAATTTTAAACATTTAAAAAGCCAGATATAAAAAAACCACCCACACCCCCAACACCCTTTCCCATATATGCTGAATTTATTTTTGTTTTCTTTTGGGTGGTGGGTTAATATGCAAGCCTGGAGCCATCAGTAACTGGCAAAATAAAGTTGCCAACAGGTCGTGAAACTTTAAGTATCTTTACCCTGTGATAGATACAATTTTGATAAGATTTCAATACAAGGGAATAAAAGAAATGTGCCCATAAACAATCCCTATAATAGATTTAAAAAAAAAAACCTGGACCAAAATATTTTGGAGAATAAATTAACTGATTTTTCCCAAAGCTTATTTCAAGGCCTTTGCAAATTAATAGTTACCAATAACTTGGTTAAAGTTGACGTCGGGAGAGGACATGGCACAGTGAGCCAACTGGACCTGCTGGAGTTAAAGAACAGCTTTGTCTGGCGGTGGTTTAAGACATTAGGATGAATTTAAACATGCTGCAGATGGACGGGTCATTCCTCTCTCATTAATGAGAGCGGTATGAGCGAATTTAGAAGAACATGGGTGCCTTTTATTTTAAATTTGAGTTTGGGTTTGAGGACATGACCATCTGTAGCGTTAACTCTGCAAACTCTCTCTGTTTGTTGTAGGTGGTGGAGCTCTGTTTGTTCTCAGACATACAGTGAGATTATTTCATGAGGGTTTGCAGACAGGACGAAACGTAAAACTGTGTTGTCAGCTTTAAAGATTGTAGTAGTGGAGTACTTCACAGCAAGCAAACAGGAAATTATTGAATTACTCTAATGAGATGTGCTGTTGTGAATAAAATTGACATTGAGAAAAAAAAAAAAATTCTTCAGTAAAATAATTTCTTCCAACATCCTTTTGTAGGTTATTTACTCCCTGGGTGTCATGATCTACAAAGCTCTGGATTATGGCCTCAAAGAGAACGAAGAGCGAGAGCTCAGCCCGCCATTGGAGCGACTGATCGACATGATGACCAACATACAGGAAACTGAGACGGACCCTTGTCCTGACGAAGGCTACGAGGCCACCGAGGAAGAGGACGAGTGTGAGGAAGACGACGGGGATGAAGAGCTCGACTCTGTTTCCTCTGCCAGCGAAGTGAGCAGCATCAAGAGTTACAAAGACGTCCTATTGGTGAGTTGAGAATTTCTAAAAATTGTATCGACACGTGAATTTTAAATGCCTGTTAGGCTGTTTGTTACTCCGCTGCTAATCCCTTGTTCAGTCACTTTGGCCCTATTGATATATAAATAACCCAATCTAAATATCAGCCTTGGAGTAGCTCTGCAAAATTTCAGGTAGACCATAATAATACAAATACTAATTGGGAGAACTGGGAACTTGTTATACATTTTTTCAAGGCACAGAAGCTTTTTGTTTTCATTTGACCTTAAAAGGCAGTGCTCCTTTGGCTGCACTGCAGTAAGTACAATTGAGCTATTGAAAATAAATTTAAATAGCTTTTTGTTGATTAATGTTGACATGTAGCAGCTGACCTTCTTGCTTGGGGGTGGATCTGATGCAGGTATTGATGTTAAGACATGAGAAAATTGTTTGTTTGCCATTTCCCGTGGGTAAGAGAACCCTCACACTTCTATAATTAGCCTAAAAATGTTTTGTTGTGCTTGTGCCATTTATGTTTGTCAATTCATAAGAGTAAAAAAGCACACCCACTTATTATTAGGTACATATGCAGCTTCTATAAAAGACTCTTTATGTTCATTTTGGCCATGTGAGTCCTCCACCTTGTATTTACATTTTATGTACCACCACTCCAGCTGTAAATAAAGCCCCCTGTTGGGAGTTGTCACACAGTAAGGTCCACAAGTAGCTGCTGGGTATAAAAGGCAGTTAAGCTATGTAAACACCCTGTTTTTTAGAGATAAATGAATAAATGAAGATTAAAATAAAATTTAAAAAATTCTCATTGAAAGACCAGGGTTACAAAAAAGTAAAAGGATCAACAGTAAGAAAAAAGCACCTGTGACCTGATGATTGTTTTTTGTACAAACAGCATACTTGATGCAGCCATGTTTGGCTGCTGGTACTTTCACTTGTAAGGAGTCATTTACCTGAGAAACAATTTTCCGAGTCATCCCGGTCACGCCCATCAGACAAACATCAGAAAAATGTCATTCATCTGGTCCTCGTCTTTGTTCACTTGGACATAATTTGGTGACATGTTTGTTCTGCAGTTGGCTTTTGTTCTACTAATCACTGGTATTTGTGAAAGGGGGCAGGGGTAAATGGTGTGCAGGAAGAGCTAGTCAGACATTGGTCCACTAACTGGATCGTCAGGTTCACCTTGGGTATTTTTGTTCTCTTTTTTTTTCACTGTTCTGGTTTCAGTGATGTTGTCAGCATGGGGTTAGGAATAAAAATGTCTTCCTGTTTGACTTTAACTTTTTCTAGGTTGGTATCCCTCCCGGTGGTGGTTGACAGACCAATAATCAATTGAAATCAGACAGCTACCTCTTGATTATCTCTGACCTTTTATGCACATTTGCTTTGATGCATAATGGGGTTAATTTTGTAATTGGCCCGACATTCTGGTAAATGTAAAACATTTACTTCTATTAAGGATCCTGAGACACTTTATTTTTTCATTTGTGGTCATATTTTCCCAAACCTAGTGAATGTTAATGAATCTGTATATATTACAGTGCTTTGAAAAGAAATTTGCATTAGCCAAAAACAGAAACTGCAGGTCAGAAATTAAATTAAAAAAATAAAATACAATAAAATGAAATAAAATAAAATAAGTCACTGATTCTTTCTGACTACAAAAAAACATAAATGAGACACTTGATATGAAATGCTCAGTTGTATTATATTTTAACAATGAGAATACCGTAATTTTCGGACTATAAAGCGCACCTGATTATAAACCGCACCCAGTACATTTTTAAAGGAAAAAACATTTTGTACATACATAAGCCACATGTGCCTACATACAGACGGCACACAGAAAGAATTTTCAAAGTTTTAATAATATACCTTAGCTTTTCTTTCCAAACAGTGCCTGTGACGCGGCAGTAACACAG
>CAEFZY010064817.1:0-15796 GCA_903066815.1 Brachyrhaphis roseni | reverse complement strand
CACACACACACACACCACGGACTGTTTTAGCTCCACGCCATTATTGCTACTTGGTTCACCTGCAAATAAACATCTATATCATGCATAGCACTTCTGGATAGATGCAAATCACATTTCGTTGCTTGTACTTGTGACAGTGCAATGACAATAAAGTTGAATTCTATTCTATTCTATATTTCAGTCCGTTTTCTCATCAATATGCGAGAGTTCTGAGACTTCATTTTCTTAAAGTCTCAGAGCTATAAAACAATAGCTCAGCTCTTTCTTCTTCTTTTGTCTCACCAAAACAACAAGCCTTTAGGTCGCATAGTGACGAAGCAAAGCACATGGCGCCAGGAGGCGGGGTGCTAAACCCCCCACCGCTAGGGGGCGGCACTCTGCTACAGAGCCGAGACTGGCTGGTGGAAACGCGGTCACTCCGAAATAGAGCCGAGCCGAGCTGAGTCGGGCCGCTGAAGTAGAGACAGTGGAAAGGAGGCAATAGTGTCACCATCTTCCTGTAAATCGACTGAAACACTTTAACACTCAAATCTATCAGTGAGATGTTCATCAGACAGACTCAGTTTCAGGGGGCGAAACTCTGAGGCCAAAGGGAGGGCAACGAGTCAGCAGAACGTCAATCATTGAATCAGTTGGTTGGGCGAATTGGAACCTGAAGCTAATACTGATCAATTCTGAAATATCAGCTATTCTGTCACTACCAACAACTAGCAGAGCGCCACCTATCGCTCTTATTGAAATAATGTGTTTTAAAGTGGTGGCTGACTGCACGAACTACTGGAGCAGGTAGCCTGGCTAACGTCAGGGCTAACGGAGCAGGTAGCCTGGCAAACATCAGGGGTAACGGAGCAGGTAGCCTGGCTAACGGCGCAGGTAGCCTGGCTAACGGAGCAGGTAGCCTGGCTAACGTCATGGCTAACGGAGTAGGTAGCCTGGCTAACATCAGGGCTAACAGAGCAGGTAGCCTGGCTAACGGCGCAGGTAGCCTGGCTAACGGAGCAGGTAGCCTGGCTAACGTCATGGCTAACGGAGTAGGTAGCCTGGCTAATGTCAAGGCTAACAGAAAGGTAGCCTGGCTAACGGAGCAGGTAGCCTGGCTAACGTCATGGCTAACAGAGTAGGTAGCCTGGCTAATGTCAAGGCTAACAGAAAGGTAGCCTGGCTAACGTCAAGGCTGACAGAAAGGTAGCCTGGCTAACGTCAGGGCTAACGGAGCAGGTAGCCTGGCTAACGGCGCAGGTAGCCTGGCTAACGTCAGGGCTAACGGAGCAGGTAGCCTGGCTAACAGAAAGGTAGCCTGGCTAACGTCAGGGCTAACGGAGCAGGTAGCCTGGCTAACGGAGCAGGTAGCCTGGCTAACGTCATGGCTAACGGAGTAGGTAGCCTGGCTAACGGAGCAGGTAGCCTGGCTAACGTCAGGGCTAACGGAGCAGGTAGCCTGGCTAACGGAGCAGGTAGCCTGGCTAACGGAGCAGGTAGCCTGGCTAACGGAGTAGGTAGCCTGGCTAACGTCAGGGCTAACGGAGCAGGTAGCCTGGCTAACGTCAGGGCTAACGGAGCAGGTAGCCTGGCTAACAGAAAGGTAGCCTGGCTAACGTCAGGGCTAACGGAGCAGGTAGCCTGGCTAACGGAGCAGGTAGCCTGGCTAACGTCATGGCTAACAGAAAGGTAGCCTGGCTAACGTCAGGGCTAACGGAGCAGGTAGCCTGGCTAACGTCATGGCTAACGGAGTAGGTAGCCTGGCTAACGTCAGGGCTAACGGAGCAGGTAGCCTGGCTAACATCAGGGCTACAAGAAGCAAATAATTAAACAGGAAAACTTGCCAGACTTTATTCTAGCTTGTTTAGGTTTACATAAAATAACTTGGGGGAAAAAAAATGTTCTATATGATATATTGATTAGTTATTTTAGCAGCAGTGGGGATGAAAATAAAAGAGCTTTAAGTACAATTTCTATTTTTGTTTCAAGTATTAGTGTGTTATGTGATGCTGTCTTCATTTCACCTGTATAATAATAAAGACATTTTACAGTTAACATAATATGCTTCCTGTTCAGCAATTCTACGATACGAATGTCCTCGATAGTAAATGTTCCCTGGATAATAAATAAGCTCCTACACACACACACACACACAGGTCCGATGGTTTCAGGTTTGGACGGGTCGTTCTGTCTCTGGGAACCAGCCTTCAGTACTCCCGGGCCTCTCTGAGCTCCGTCTGGAACGCCGGTTCGGCCGGGTTCTCCGGGCAGGTCAGCCCGTTGTTGGGCGGCCTGGCCGGGTGGAACCGGCTCCAGTCTCCTTTGCACAGGATCCAGGGCAGGACGTCCACCTGGTAATGCAGCTCCGGGGAGAACTCGGCGCCGATCAGATCCGGCGTTCCGGCCCCTTTGCCGCGTGTGATCAGCCTCATCCGGTCGTCATAGCAACAGTGCTGCGCCCCCACCGTCGGGCTGTCGTAGGACAGCATGGAGCGGACGCAGAACCGGGCCGAAGGTTTGTAGATGTCCAGCCGTTCTTTGGGTCCGCTGGCGTCTCTCCAGCGGTACGTCCTGCGCAGCCTGCGGTCTGGGATGCTGATGGCGCCGTAGACGGCCTCGGAGGGGTAGGAGCAGGGACAGGAGGGCAGCTCGGTGAGCACCTGCTGGAGGTACTTCTGGAGGAACTCGTTCCTGCAGCTCAGCCACTTTTCACAGCTGTCCACGCCTGAGTGGGAGACATCACAGTTAGCCTGGGCCGGGTTTCAGCCCGGAGGTCCAACTCAGGAACCTGAAGGGAGTCGCAGGAAAACCTTATTTGAACATTTTTCAACCAATGGAGCCAAAGAGAGAAAACGAGGCCAACAACTGACTTTCAGAATAAATAGAAGATTTGTTTGAGTAAAAGCACCATGCAGAGCCGGCCCAAGGCAGAAGCAAACTAAGCAGCTGTATAAGGCCCTTCAGGCTTTCAGGCTAACATTTTAACACAGACCATAAATCTAGAACTGTAAGTTTGTTTGCGAATGGAATGCTGTTAAATTTGATGTAATAGTTTGAGCATAAATAAATGAAAATATTTGAAGTTGTTTAAGTCACACATGGCAGGCAAGAGGCACGTATAAAAGTTGCACGACTCAAAGAATGCAGTTACAGATCTCTGCTTTAAACCAGTCAGACGTTCGTCTCCTGATGTCTGACATCGGAAGAAAACGGATCATTTCCGAAAACGGATCATTTCCTGCGGCTGGTGTATCGCATCAATAAACCAGAAACTGGAGCGGAAGGATTCACCATAAGGGTGAAAGGTGGAACAAAAAAAATACGTACTGGAGTCGGTGTTGTTGAACTGGTGGAGTGACGTCGCCTCGGTCTCTGAGACCACAGCGCCTACAAGACGAAGATGGACAGAAACGAGTCTGATGGTAACCACGGTTCAGGCTGAAGCATCGCCTCTAAGATCTGAGGCTGTGGAGACAGATTTACCCCCAGTGGATCAGAACGCCCTAAACTGGTTTGTGTCTTACTGGAACAGCTCTCCAGGTCACATGTGCGTGATTCTGTTGCTGTGCAGCCGTAGCCGCAGGACCGCGTCCGTTTTTGAGATCCAGGTCCGCAGGTGGTGCTGCACGGGGCCCAGTCGTTCCACTCCTCATTCTCTGAAAACACACAGCAGATGGATGGGTGGTGAAAACCTGAAGCAGAGGCCGGCTTTTTGAAGCTCACATCGTAAATTCCTCCCTCGGTTGGGGAGTAATTGAAGAGAAAAGAGCCGGCAGAGCGACCAGAGAGCTGGACGTTTCTCTGCTTGCTGGGTTATTTGCTCTCCTTACTCGGTCACAGCTGCAGTTAATCTGCAGGTGAAGGACCGGCCGCTCCGAATGCCTGCCTTTGTTTTCATTGAGTTATTTGTGTGTTTCAAGGATGAGTCCTTCAGGTGGATCAAGGGGAGAAGCATGTGAAATGTCTCACCAAAGCCGTCTTTGGTCTCCACGTCTTTGCTCCAGCCGTCTGCTCCCACTCCACCCAGCACAGCGTCCGCCGGGTCGTAGCCGTAGTTCTCGGGCCCGGTTCCCGCCAGCCCGCTCCCCCAGAACAGCGGCCAGAACAGCTTCCTGCTCATCCACTCAGACGGCGACACGGACCAATCGCTGCGCTGGTTCTCCTTGGCCAGGTCCATCTCCACCTCAGTCTGGGAGTCCTCCATCACCTCAATGGTCACCTGGAAGAAGAAGCTAACAGTACTAGATGCTAATCAGCTCCATTCATTCAAACAGTTTCACCAGGAAGCTGTATAAACAGTTGGGAAAACCCTTTAAATATTTCAGGTCAAAGGTCACCTGAACAAATAGGAAAAGGTATTTTAAGATTTCATTCATTCAAATTTCTCTCTACTGGGACAGAAGCAGCTGTCCCTCCAGGAACAAACAGCTGCTGAAGGTTACAGTTATGCATCTCAACCAGACTGAAGTCTGGACTTTGATTAGGTCACTCCAAAGCAACCATTCAGAATCAGTCTTACTGGCCAGAGAAGATAAAGGAGGAAATGTATTATTACACAAATGATTGTGCCAACAGTCTTCCGGAAAGCTTGACTGTGATATGAATTATAGTTATCATTTAAAATCCAAGGAGACGGTGTTTGACCCTCAGGTGGTGGGGTCACAGGTCACCGTCCGTCCACAGGGACCAGATGAAGCTGGAGGCTCCGTCCTGGTTGCAGCGAAGACGGATTTTCTTTGCTTGGTGTCAGTGAGAACATTGTTTTTATTTCTGATAACAATATTTGGAGATTGTTATCAGGTACAGGAAGACGGCGTGACTCAGCAATCTCTCCACTCAGTGGAAATCCAAGTTGCAGCGCCTGGTAAAGAACTTTTCACCTGCACCGTCCCAGCTAGCTGCACCGGCTAACTCCACCAGGTAGCGCCACCTAAGATCCATCTGACGATTAAAGCTCCATCCTTGGACCTGTGTTGGTCTCCACCCTGAATGCTGGCTGCACCATACCTGGACCTTCCTGCTCCTCCATGTTTTTCACGGTGAAACCTCTGAGGTGCTGAAACCCCCTCAAGTTGTCCGAATCCTGCTGCTCAGCTCGTTTCTGGCCAGACAGAACAACAGACTTCTGTCTTCGCTAGGAACTCTGACCGGCGCCGCCTCCATGTTTTCAGCAGCTTCAACCGTCCAGAAAGCCAGAACTGATCTGAAGTCAGATAGTTTGTTGCATTTCAGGTTTTTTTTTTTACAGTTTACAGACAGAAGAGGTCAGGATGGGACAGATTCTTCTGGCGGACATGTTGGTTGGTGTAATCTCAGAGTGGATGAGGGCCATGCAGGTGCTGCAGGTTAGTTTACATGAAGATCAGATTCCACATGAATGAAAGAGGCTCGTCGTTCACTGCAGGAAGAGATGCACCGATATGAAGTCGGAGAACACAGAGTCACCTCCAGCTGATCAGGATCTACATAAACACACCAGTCAGTCCAGCAGTTCCTCTGACCCCCAGTAAAGGTCAGGTGTTTATTCCTGCCGGGCGTCGGGTCCAGCTCTGTCTGGAGCCACCAGGTCTCTATGGCTTGGAACCCAGAACCTTTTCAAAGCAGAGAACAAGCAGACGTTCCTACCTGGATGTTGGGATTCTGGGAGTCCACATAAGCATTGGCCAGATCAGGGAAGTTCCTCAGATCCAGGATGAGGGCTCCAGGCTCCTCCCCCACGGGTGCAGGTGACGGGTGGAGGTCCTGCTGCTGGTGTGTGGAAGTTGAGGAAGATGGAAGAGGAAGAGTCTGCAGCAGGTTTTCCTGCTGAAGATGATCCAGGTTAGGATGATCTGGTTGATCCTCGGCTCTGATCTGCAAAATAGAGACGAAGGTTCAGCTGAACTGACGGCAGCGGATGAAATGACGAAGGATCTTCTGAACACATGGAGGATTCAGAACATTCTCCGCCGGTCCTCAAGGAACTGAAGTTCTGGATTCAGCGGCGACCCAATCAGAGCTTTGACAAAGCAGAAACATTTCCTGGATCCAGAGGATCCAGAATTTGCTGAAATATCCTGAACTGCTCTGGTCAGGGTTCTGGTCCTGCGATCTGGCGGCCCGTCTCCCGGGTCAAGTTTCTGTATTTTTAGCTAAACGGTTAAAGCCGAGCAGCTCCAGGCATGTTGGGGGAGGGGTTTCATTTCCTCTAAGCGTCAGCTGAAGGCTTCGGGTTTCTACGTTTCACCTCTCGCATGAAACGACGCAGCTGGGTCAAAATGGTTTGGGTCCAAGTTCCAGATCAGAACAAGAGGCTCATCATTTTAGCGAACACAGAGCATCTTCCTTTGGGCCGTTGAAGAATTGGACCGGACCAGAGGATAAAACTGTTAAATGTCTAAAAATGGAAAGGAAACCATGACATTAACAAGGATTTCAACCAGCAACCTGAGCTAGCAGTTAGCAGGGGTGTTCCTCAGGGTTCCATCATCGGCCCCCTGAGAAGATCACCAAAATAAAATCTGTTTCTGTGTTTTAGAGCAGATATGTCATTCAGATATGTCCTTTACTCATCACTGATGGTGGTGAGCTACCAGATAGTAGCCACAGCTACCCTAGGGAGGCCTGACAGAGGGGTCTTGCAGCGGCGCCCCCTGTTGAACCACCACCATCTTACTCAATGATACAATGGCAGACAGAGCAAAGATCGAACCGGCAACTTGGACATCCTGGACGGATGACCTTGGACCTGAAGCAGCATCCCTGGACAATAAAGTGTTTCCACAGTCAGCAACAAGGGAGGACAGCGCCACCCTCAGGTGGATGATGGGAGTGTCATCACTCTGAAATACATTTTTATAAGATTGGAACAAAATCTGGAGAATTTAGAAACCGATTCAAAGAATGTGTGGAAAAACATGAGAAACGATAAAACATGTTTGATTTCATGCATTGATCTGTTCTGATAGTTTTATTGACTCCAGGTGAAACAATCATTTACAGATATAATCCATACGTTCATATTCTACCATATTGCTGTCCCTTCTTTTCTCTCGTTTTTGGCTTTAACCAAATCTTTTCTACTGGTTGTTGGTGTCCTCCACCTCCAGAAAGTGGCTCTGCAGGATTAGGGCCTCGGGGCGCCGCTCTGCAGGGGGCGCCAACGCCATGGTGGATATTTTATGGTCTAATATTAGGAGGGAATAAGATTCCAAACTCAAGTGATGAATATTTTATACATTTTTAAACGTGTATTCTTAACATTTGTAACTGGCTGAAAGCTGTTAAATGATGCGCAGAACCAGCGTTCAGCTGACTGGACCCCTCTGATTCCTACTGACAAGATTCGGAACCAGACGAATCCGTTGGGTTTATATATGAGTTTCACAGTAGAACCTCTGAGGCTCGTTTATCATTTAACTTTTACTTTGAAGGGTCAGCTGCTAACATGTCATTAAAAGAAAAATATTTTAGAAGTTTTGTCATATTTAGGCTTCGCTTTGATTCAGAACCGAAGATCAGCGGAAATCTGGAGTTTTGGTTGGAAAGGTTCGGAATGACCAGAAGGTTCTGCTGAGCTGCAGGTCCAAAGGAGACTTCTGGACCTGGACCTGCAGCGGGTTTACCTGAGGACTGGACTCCGTGTTCCGGTCCGTGGGAAGTCCACAGCTGGACTCTGCTGCCAGGATCAGCAGCCAGAACCGCAGCGCGTCTCTCGGGTTCATACTTCCCAAAGTTCTGCTCCAAACTCTCCCCAGAACCGAACCCGGTCCTTCAGCCTAGGACGGAGGTGTCCGCCCCATCGTGGAAAAGGCTCCACGCGTGAACGTGACGCTCATTATCCTTCGGCACCGAAAGTCCCTCTGGATCCGAACTTTTTCATTTCAGCAGCGAACCCATCAGAACCGGTTCGGTTGTTTAAACTGAGTTCATCCGCGGGGTTCAGCCCAGAGTCTTCAAAACCAGAACCGCCCCGAACACGCAGGACACAACCCACTCTGGAGAACCCGAACCGAGAGATCACGTGGGTTTGTTTGTTTTGACGTCATAGGTGAAACGGCAGAGTGGTCTTCTTCTTCTGATGATAATGATGATGATGGTATCAGAACCAGTGAGATCAGCTCAGCAGAACTTTTTGTTTTAATGATCGGAAAATCATTTCGATTTTCTTCTTCCTGTTTTCCTTCATATTCAGGTTTTGCTTTATTTTGTTTTAAAAAATATTTAGAAATCATTTCTGTTGAAATAAATCTGCAGTTTTCTGTAAATAAATGTTTAGAAATAAAAACTGTTCAGGTTGTAAATTTTGTTTTGTTTTCTGATTCCATAAATTTCTTTTGAGAAGTTTTTTTTTTCCAGGTTTTTGTTAGTTCTGCTGCATTACAGGTTAGAACCGGGTCCAGAACCATGAATGGGAAAAGTTCTGATCCAGACCCGATGTAGTCCTGTGGGGCCGGGGCCCCTCCGCGCGTCGGGGCGGGACCCCCAGCTCCACAGGAAGTGGAGCTGGGGGTCAAAGGTGAAAGGATTTCCAGATGTTGGGTCTGTTTCTGGTTCTGACTCACGTTGGGTTCTAATTCAGAACACGTGTCTCTGAGTCTGAGCACCAAACGGGTCAGAACTGGAGACATGATGATTGGACCAAAGTTCTGGTAGGTTTATGGGCCGTTGCTGAAGCGTTGTTCTCGTGGAGACCCATCAGAACCAAACAGCCATAAAGTCAGAACCGAATGGGTCCAGGAGTGGTCCAAACCTGGGTTCTGATGTCATCTGATCATCGGCGCTGATGGTGCCGATCGATTGATCAGGTTTTTTTCAGCAACACGGCGTTTCAAACTGTTGCATCATAAAAACAAAAAATATCAAGTTGTGCAGAACCGGGTGGTATAGAACCGGGTGGTGTAGAACTGTCCACAGCCTCCTCTCTGGACCTGGACCTTGCCATCCGACAATCTGGAGTAAACTAACAAAGAATCGTACCAAATGCAGAGAATTCCTCCCTGCGTAGGATAAACGTTTGCCAAAATTATTCACTCTGCCTGCAGAGTCAAAAATCCGACAGCTGGTTGAACGTTTCATGAAAAGGCAACACGTCCAGAATCCATCCGTCTGTTTGGTGCGGTTCTGGTGTCGGCCTCCAGAGGAAACGAGTCGTCCTGTTAAGACGTTTCATCTTTAGTGAAATAAGGAGCAGAGCTCCAGCGACGGAAATGAAGGCAGCATGCATAATGTGGAGTGAGTCAGCCCTGAAGCTTGTTATCCTGTGAAAAATAAACCTTCGTTAAAGCTTCTGCTTCCTGTTTGCAGGTCATTAAATCCAACGAGGTTCGAAACAAAGTTCTTAGACACTTCCAGGTTTTATTTCTGGAGGTTTGATGTACCATCGGGGGCCAAAGCGCCCGATTCCATCCTGTGGTACTGGCATGACTGCTGGACACGACACGATGTTCAGGCTGCTCTAATATTCAGCACACGGCCCGACCTGGAAGTGACCCACGAGCAGAAACATGCTGTTAAGGTGGCTCTGCAAAAACATTTACTCATTATATATACATATATATATTTTATCGACTTATGGTAAAAACATTTGAAGAACTGAAGAGGATTCAGCAGGTCATCCCGTCCTCAATGGTTCCGTTGTAATGGGATGGTGAATTTCCCAGTGTCCTGCTGGGCTGCAGCCAGGGACGTTACTTTACCATTATGTTCTTTTGATTTTCTTCTTTCTATATTTGAACATTGACCAACTGTTGAGGGCGGAGATCATGGTGGTGGAGAAAAGGTCACGCTGTCAGTTTGACGTTTAGTCTTCAACGTTGAGCATGCTGAGGTGAGGAACGTTGGTTCATTGCTGTAGCGTTAGCATGAAGGCAACAAAAACATTTTCAACACGTTCAAAAACCAGAGGAGAGTTTAGCCTTAAAAACAACGACCCGATCCACAGAGCATGTCGAGTTCCTTTTGGTCCTCTGTGGTTCTGATCGTACCAAATCAGCGTTACTCGTTGCATACTCTCCATGTCGGATTCTCATCTGAAGCCGGACTCCAGATTTCCCTAACCCTTACTGGTTACTAGTCTGAAGACGTCCTACCGTCCAGACTAGTTTTGTTCCTCTGTATTCACTGAGAGGAGATGAAACATGTTTCACTGCAGTTGAGTAATGATGTTCGTTACCCAGCAGGGCGGATTAGGGGCCGGGGGTGGAGGCAGGTAGGGCAACAAGACGCAGCAGCAACTCCACTCTGATTGAAGTTGACTCTAACGAGCTCCAGTGGTCGTCAGGCTGTTGCTGCCCCCTCCTCTCCCCCCAGGATCAGCAGCCATATAAGCAGGACGCTGCAGGCTCGGCGGTCCGGTCCAGTTCAGGTTGTTCTGCTGCCGGTCTATCGGTGGAAACGCTGTGGTTTTGGTTCTGAGCAGCAGGTAAGCATTGTTTCTTCTGGATCAGAACCTGAACCAGAACCTCCGGTTCTGATTTTAATTTGGTTAGTTTGATTTTCTGAAAGCACCAAGTTCTGGTTCTGGATTTCTAACCTGGGTTCTGCTCCCTTAAGATTCTGGTGATTGGATGTTCTGTTCAGAAACCTGCGACAAAAATCAAGGTTTTAGTTTCATTCATTAATTTTTCTGTAAAATTCTTGAAACTAAATCACCTTGGAAACGGGCGCGGTGCAACTGCAGGGGGCGCTGTTCCTCAGATCTTCAAGATGAAATAAAAGAAAAACGTTTGATGAACCTGGACATCATATCCACAGAACCGGGTCACAACCGGAAATAGTTTTACGGATAAAGAACTGGACCAACTGGATCCACTGGGAACACTGTAATGAATCTAATGATATGTTGTGGCCAGTTCAGCTCAGATGGGTCAGGAGGTTTTCTTGTGTTCCAGGATGTCAGACCTTTTCTCCGTGTCTCGTCTGTCCTTCCTGCTCAACTGGCTTCTGGTCCTTTCTTCCTCAGCTTTCCCTCAGCCTCGTCTTCCTCTCAGGTGAGCTCAACCTCAGTATGAATCTTTCTAAAACTCCTTTATCCCATTTCGTTGCTCTAAGGTTTCATCTCTGATTCCAGAAATCCTGAAGATCTGCAGGAAGCGAAGCGGGACGACTGGGATGTCCTGTTCCCGTCCATCTCCCTCCATGACTGGAACATCCAGATGCTGTCGGCCCCGGGCCCCAGGGCGCCGGCAGACAGCAAGGCTGGTCTGATGGGGGACGCCTGGCTGCGTCCGGAGGCCAGGTTCTGACCCAAACTGTTTAAATCTTCTAGATGAAGTTTTTCTATATACCGACCCGATCAGCTGCTTCTGGTCGCTTCCCTGAAGATGAAATGAAGGAAATCGACCCAAAAAGACGTTTTCTAGTTCTATTCAATAAATACCGTAGATGGAGCAGCAGGGGGCGCCGGCATGAGAATCAGACCATTAATCATCCTCAGACAGAACAACTGAACCCATGAATGAGTAGAACCGAGCCGGTTTCTGATCCAACATTATTGTTTCACCTAAATCTCCGTTTGTCGAGTTTCAAAGTTTAACATTTAAAGGATTAAAAATTCGGTTTGGTTAGATTTTTTTCCAGCTTCTTGGGTTGTTTCTGTGCTGCCCCCTGCTGTTCAGGAAGCGCTTACCAGTTTCTACCAGGCTGGGTTGGGTCCAAACGGAACCGTCCGGTCCAGTCCGGTACAATGCGGTCCGGTCGTCTTCCTGCAGAAAGACAATATGCTTCTGCTCAAATCGCTTCCATCTGATCGAGGTTTTATTTTTAGTGCTTCTGCTGCACTTTTCATTTCTGCTTCTTCGTTGAACCACCTGAACGAAAAAAGCCCTCGTCACCATGGAAACGCTGGTCTCACAGCGAGCGGATCTCACCGGACCAGAATGACTGTAAAATAGTGCGTAATATCCGGCCGCATTTTGTCATCTCGTTCACTGATGACAATTTGAAAGCATAACTTATTTTACCACAGCAACATGATAGCTAACGTTAAAACAGCGAGACAAGGCAGGTAACCATGGCAACTGCCTTTTTTCTGCAGTCTGGTCGCGCGCTCATCCACGATGTTTACAAATACATGTGACATCAGGTGGAGCCCTGATGTCACATGTGATAAGTGGAGCATTACGCTTCTGAAAGGAAGCGTAATGCTCCACTTATGAAAGTCAATCTGCTTTGGCTCACACTGCTGGACGGGACACAACGTCCCTAATTGTCCATGTCGTCTCCAGCATCTGGCCGGCGCAGTGGGCGTCACAAGGGGCCCGGATGGTGAAGAGGAACATGGTGGTAGCGGACGACGCCGCCTTCAGGGAGAAAAGCAAACTCCTCACCTCCATGGAGAGACAGAAGTGGCTCAACTCCTACATGCAGAAGCTGCTGGTGGTGAACTCCTGATGTCACCTTGGGGCCACACCTGGGGCCTCACCTTGGGGCCGTTTGTTGCGTGTTGTAGACGGTGCTTGTTGGTGTGGAGGAGATGAATCAATAAAGATGGAAAATGTTCTGATGAAAGCTGGTCTGAGGCTCGTGATAACCAGACTAACCATTTATTAGTCAGTTCTTCTTACCTGGACGGAGCCAAAGCTACAGCACCAGAATTGCGGTTCCGTGTGGATCCAGAGCTGGACTGTCTGAAGTTCTGGCCGCAGCCTCCTTGGTGAAGATTTCTGGCTTCATGTTCTTCTATTCTCCATGTTTCTGCTGTGAGAACTTTGTAGCTCTAGTCTGACCCCTGGTGGTCAGCTTCTAGTATTGACACATTTAGTCTTGTTAATTTTCCATCCCAAACTTTCCCAGAGGTTAAGTTGAGTTAAATGAAGGTCAGTTTGGAGCTCAGACATTCGGTCCACAGGTTCTGGTTCTGACTCCATCAGGAAATAAAACCTCAATTTTTCAGACATGAAAATAAAACATTCAGATATTCTAACATTCATTCCTCCCCAGATTAAATATTTCAATATTTATTTCTGTTCACCACATTCAGAACCTCCAACCCACAACAATCCTACAAAACAGAGCCTCCATCTACCAAACTTTTTCCTTCCACTCAGCTTTCCACAGTCATGCTGGGATCCCACTTCTCCAGCAGTGACCCGCAGTCAGTCGTAGAGTTTCCCAGAACCCAACCAGAACCGAACATTTCTGGAGTAAAGACCGGTTTTCTGGGTTTGACATTAGAACCACTTCAAACTGGAAGCAGTTCAGTTGTCATGGTGATCGCCACGGCACCAGAAGACCAGCTGACGTATCGATACGTTGAGGTTTCTGACCAGCAGAGGAACCGGTTCTGATCCGAACGCCGCTCCGCTCTCCATCAACACCAATAGCTCCTCCCTTACAGCGGGACGAAGACCCACCGCCGCAGCCGCCGCATCATCAGCCGCAGCCGCTTCCTGTTGGCCAGACGCCGCGCCGCTCTGTGCCGCAGCAGCAGCCGCTCCACCTGCAGGAGGCGCTCTACACCCGGGGGGGCTGCAGGCGTGGGCCCGAGGGCCGCCTGCAGCCGGGGACGCCACACCTGACGGTCGGAGGGAACAGAGAGGACAGGAAACCTGCAGGCCAGCTCGTCTTCTGACCTCTGACCCTGGAGACTCTCGGTTTCCTGGAGAGGAGGAAAAGTTGTTCTCCATGATTTCAGTTAATGAAGGAATAAAGTATTCACACCGTAATAACCGAGTCTCTAACATGACTGAAGATGACCTTTAACCTCAGCAGCATGAGCGACCTGTTAAGCAACAGGTCAGTTCCGCCTGCAGCAACCAGGGGGGGCTCTGGCTGCTTTTCTACAATTTGCTTATTAGGAGAAAATAAGATAAATCCTGATTTGATTAATTCATTTATTTCAAACATGATTGTTTTATAGAATCATCTGCAAGAACAAGGAAAGTAGTAATCTTAACAAGCTTGAAATGGATGGAAGAAACTCATGCAATATTTTCAGATGGACTCATTAATAAATCCAATCAAAAATAAAAACAGGTTAATTCAGTTTTCATTTTATCTGGGTTTACATGTCTAAGTATCCACACTCATATGCTTTAGCCTCAATTCATACACTTTAGTGCCATCTCTCATCTATATTTCTATATCTTGTGAAAATTACCTCTATATTTCCCTGTAATTATATTAAATTCTGACTGTTTTAACTCCTCATTTAACTTGTCCCATAATTTTTCACCATAAATTGAAATACAAAAGCTTTGGGTAAACTACGAATCCTTAAGTTGGAGTTTCAGTTTTATCCTCCTCCTCTTTCATAAACATGTTCTGAGATCAGCCAGCAGTTTATTAGATGACTTAAACATAATTTGAGCAATTTTAAATTCCACCAGCTCTTCAAATTGAGCAATTCTAGATTTTAATACTAATGGGTTTGTGTGCTCATAATAACCAACATTATGGATGATTCTAAAGTTTCTGTAGTTGGCTAGCTGCTTAATGCTGGTTCAGTGGATGTAAATGGCTTTTGTTATTAATTCCCCAAACCTCTGAACAATATGTTAAATATGGCAAAATCAAAGAGTTATATAGAATATGAAGTGATTTATTATTCAGGATATGTCTAGCTTTAGCCAGGATTGATTTGCTTCTACTTAGTTTATTCTGTAAAGGTTTAATATGATGTTTCCAACTGATTCTGTCATCTATTATTACACCGAGAAACTTATTAACATAAACCCTTTCTAGAGGTTTAAGGTGAGCCCAACTTGACCCTTGACCCAGGCTGCCGAGTTCAGCCCATTAATGGCAGCATTTAAAGCAACAGGCAGTAAAGAGTGGCTGGACAGACTAGGACATATTGTCCATGTCCGTCCATGTCCTATCAGCGTTGAGCTGCGGACTTGGATCTTCTGCGGGTCAGCTGCTTTCTGCACCCTAGCTTAGGCCTGTTACAATAACAAATTTTGCTGAGCGATTAATTGTCTCAAAAATATTGCAATAAACGATAATATTATTTGAAAACCTTTTTACACTGATTTAATGGAAATGACATTATAATTCATGCAACTTCCTCCCAAAGATAGATACACTTTATTTTCAAAAGAACATTTAACACTGGAACTGATAAACAAAACAACCAAAAATAAAAATAAAATGGATTCTCAGCCTCCATTAACAAAAAATTTACTTGAATAAAAACTAAACAACATAAAGCCAAGGTGGAAATAAATACAACCAAAAGAGTGCAGATTATTAATTCTGTATACCAGTGGTCCCCAATCTTTTTATTACCGTGGAGCGGCTCGAGACTTGGGAATTTTTGCTGCGGACCGGGGGTGGGGGGTTGTGAGTTTTTTTGGGGGGCGGTTTTGCCCCGATTTTCCCGTTACAACAATCTTACAACGTCCTGCAGTGTGTGGTGGTGGTTTGTGCTCGTTAAATGTCAGATATAAAATTGGGTATATTCAACATTGTCTTGGCCTGATTATCGCAGCCTGTGGTGTTTTCCCTGACTGGGAGCGAGAATGCAGCCTGTTGAATGTGACAGGCAGCCAATCAGAGACAGGCAGCCAATCAGTGACAGGCAGCCAATCAGTGACAGGCAGCCAATCAGTGACAGGCAGCCAATCAGAGACAGGCAGCCAATCAGTGACAGGTAGCCGATCAGAGACAGGTAGCCGATCAGAAAGCGTGGTGACGTCAGAACTGAGTGGAATCCTAAACAGTTGCCATGGCAACTGAGAGTCCGGTGGACATCGGAGGTGATATGTGGAAATATTTATTACTATATGTAAAGGTCATTATTATATATGTTCATTATATGTGGTTATGTTTATTCAGTTAAAAATACTCACTACAAAAAACATAACTGCAAACAGAGCAGCTGCTCCCTTTTATC
>CAEFZY010064803.1:0-12405 GCA_903066815.1 Brachyrhaphis roseni | reverse complement strand
TATATATATATATATATATATATATATATATATATATAAATGACTGGGGGGGAAAAAATTCTAATTATTATCCACACTCTATTGAAATACTTGGATAAGGGAAATGATGATCTGCAGTTGTTTGGGGGACATATGTCAAACTCCAGTTCTTGAGGACTTGCATCCTGAAACTTTGAGATTAGTCTCTCAGTCAACACACCTGCAGCAGATAATTGGTCATTACCAGGGCTCTGTGCAACCTGAACGCATGAGGAAATCAGTCCTTTGAGTCAGGAGTGTTGGACTTGGACACGTCAAAGTTCTAGGACATCAGCCCTAATTGACTGGAGTTTGGCCCCCTTTGTTTAAGGCCTTGTCTAAGAAATAGTTCAACCCATTCTCACTCCCTACTCGTAATATATTGACGCATGGTCAATCCCTCATCGTCACATGTTGATGCGTGAGGTACCCCTTTCGCGTCCGAAATTGACGCGAGGAGTTTTACCCTATGCCTAACCCTAATTTTTGCCCTAAACCTAACCAAATCATCTGGTTTTGAAGGTTCGGCAGCGGTTGCGAGAGCCCTTCACGTAAATAATCCACATAAAACAGGGGTGTCCAACGTCGGTCCTGGAGGGCCGGCATCCTGCGTGTTTTGGTTCTCTCCCTGGTTTAACGCACCTGGATCAAATGATGGCTCATTAGAGGCCTTAGGAGAATACTGACTTGCTGAGAAGATTGTTACTACCACCAGGGAGAAAACTAAACCATGCAGGAGGCCGGCCCTCGAGGACCAACTTTGGACACCCCTGACATAAAACGTGTTTTTCCGAAATCGTCAAAATGTGACACTGAGGGAGCCGTCCCAAATCGTTAAGTATTGACGTGAAAGGGGTACCCGAGGCGTTCAGATGTGATGCATGGTCAGTACGTGTCAATATATGACGAGTAGGGTGTGAGAATGTGTTGAATAGTTTGTCTTCTGAAAGGATAACATGGAAATGTGGGGTTGCAAACTGAAGGACTAAATTAACATGGAACCTTTTGTATACTGCATGCCTCAATTCAACTATTTTCCCTTAAAACAGGTTGAAACCAATCCAGAGCATCCAAAACATGTCCAAGATGATAAAACATAAAACTACTCAAATCTCGTTTTCATTAAATGAAGATGGAAGGGTGCCTTTGAAAGTATCACAGAGTAACTCTAAACGGAACCAGGTTTCTATCCTAAAAAAGTAAGTGGTTTTCACGTTTTGATTGGCAGTCTCATTTGCATAGACCACTTTCACCTCACTTACGAAAACCTCTCCATTCCCAGGACTACCAATCATAACCCAGCAGTTGCAAAACCTGCAACAAAGTCCAGAGTCTTGAAAAGCGGTGGAACTGTTTCTAAAAAGTCTTCGTCAAGTTGTGCAGCAGGATCCAAAGTGTTGCATAGAGTGTGCCTCGGTATCAGAACTAGTTCTACAACTGCAAATGGTTCTGGATGCAGTGAAGTGAAATCCAGTGCCGTCAAAGCATTACCTAAAACTAAGGTGACGTGTTTGGCCTCTGCTAGCATCCCTGAACAACCAGTTAAACCTACGAGTACAGCTAGTTCTGCTAAGACTGGGCCTGTTGTGTGTCCCCACCAGAGAAATTTACCACTTTCTACCCAACTGAGCACCATATCTGAAAACCAGAAGCTACTGAAGGAGCCCTCCAACCTACCTGTAAGCGGAGTGACGCAAAGCAGAAGCCTTCCTAAAATTGGCAAGTAACTTTTTTTTGATTAAGTTTATCTGTGTAGCTGCCTCTGATTAACATGCATCTTCTCTTGAGTTAGGATTAAATCATCTGATTATTGTGTCATGTCAAGAAAAACAGCAAGTCTATTGTCAGCTGTGTTCAGTCAGGCTGAGAACATCCACACACTCCATCAGCTTCACTCACTGCTGGAACTATGTGGTAAGTGACCGAGTTGGTCTTTCAGAGATAAAAGGTTAACCTTTCCAATGAAACAACGTTCTTTCTTTAAGTAGGAGAATGTTTGTTTGTATCCAGTCTTGCAGACATTATGCAGGTTGAAGTAGACTGCAGAAAACCCAGGGCCCATCTTCTCAAAGATTCTCAGAGCTCCTATCTTAGCCTGACTATTCCTACACAACTTAATTTCAGTCTTATTTTAAGAGCGATTCAGTCAGATACTGAGTGACTCTGAAACATTACTGCCACCAACTGAGTGTTGGCCAAATGTTAAGAACGTCTTATCACATCATGCCAATTAAATGATTAAAAATGGGATATGGCCTGGGAGCTTTTACTTTGTCTTTCTTAAATAAATCATGTTTAGTTTTGACTGATCAATTGATGCGCGAAGCAAAATGACACAAATATGCCTCCAATAACACTGGGTTAAACGTGTTTTTTTTTCTTTTTTTTTTTCCAATTGAATTAGGACCATTTTGCACTGTTGAATCCAAAAATGACATAAATTTTTCTCAATCGGTTCAGGTTGGTCTAATTTGATTTAGAGAAATCTGATCTTCTGACTAGATGACATAATCAGTTCATTTCCTTTAATATTTCCCATCCAAAAAGTTTTAGGAGAAAAAAAATTATTTTCTAGCAGAATGAATTCATTAAATGTTACAAACTTGGATTTCTGTAAATTGAATGATAAACACTAATAAGGGTAAGTACATGTAAATTGAACATTACGTCTTCCTTGTGCAAAATTCTCCATCTCTTTTCTGTCCTGATGGCGTCTCTCCTCCTGCTCATCACTCGTTGATCCCAGATTCTCAGGAAACCAATATGTGAGAACGAGTAATGCCCTTTGACTCATGTTGCATTCATAGTTCAGAAAGTTGACCTGATTGATCAAAACCAATGTGATTTTTGGATTCAGCACATCAAAATTTCCCTAAAACAGTTGGAAAACCCCAGACAATTCTTTTTTTTTTTTTTTTTGCTGTTGACCAGTGTTATCAGTTGATAGAAATGTATTTATCATAGAATCTAGACGGGATTAAATATGTCGTCACAAAGATGAAACTATGCAAAATTTATTTGACACAGAACCGATATGTTTGCTCTCATTTCCATCCTCATCATGATTGATTTGCCATGACTTGTTATCTAGCGTATTACTGTGGACGCTTACTTGTAAGATATTCACTGTGAATACCGAGGAAGGGGAATAATTATGTTTGAACTTTCAGTTGTTGGAAATTTCCAGGTCAGTATGACCTTAAAAAAAACTTGCGTGACACAGCAAATCACTCTGGCCTGGAGAGACAGGAAGGAATTCAGATTTGGAGAGATATGGACAATAACAACTGCAAAAGTACTGTCCAAGTCACATAGGAAAGGCTTGAAATATCCCAGCTCTGGACATTTCCTGGAAATGTTTAAACTCCAGAATGAAACGGGCCAAGAAATTTATGTAATCTGAAGAAAAGGACCTTACGTGTTAAAACATCCAGATAGACAACCATTGATATAAAATCCTATAAAGAATATTGTAATCATTAAAAAAAGGGGAAATTTTCTGTGATTGTGGAAAGTGTAAGCAGATGTGCTGAATAAGTTTCCTTCCTCGTGGAATGATTGGGGTAGTGACATTAAAGTTGTGTGAGGATTTTTATTTTATATTATTGCCACTTTTCACCCCGACACCTTCTAGTACAAACTTGTTTGATCGGGCAAAATGACCCAACTTTAAGGTAAATGGATGTGAAAACCAAACTGCTCTGGAGGATGGCCAGCTGTTGGCACAGCTCTGTCCATTTTATGGACACTCATTTCCTTTGATTCTTTTGGTCATCTTCCCTGATGAAGACACTCTTAGGCTCAGTAAAAGTCTTCTCTACTCCTAACATTTTGTCATAATGTCAGGAACCCTCTTTAGGTAATTTTGTAGGTTTTTTTTTATTCTTGTCAAAGTAAAATTCTAAGAAAAATGGTAGAATTCCAGATGTTCTGAGTTTTCATAATTTGCATCACAATATATCTTATTTCTGCCCCGACAGTCTTGAAACTCAAAGAATATTGATCATTTTAATCCATTAGAACAAGGGCGCCCAAGTCCACTCCTACAATCTTGCAACTTTTAGATGCTTCTTTAACACACCCAAGTCAAATGAACTGCTCGTTACCAGCTGAATGACTGCTGAAGAAAATTCTTTCATTTGATTCATCTGAAAGTTGCAGGATGGGACTGAACTGAAGTTAAGTTGGTTAACCTAAACTTTGACTCTTTGCCTATAACATTTTACCCCTCCATACTTCCTGCGCTCTGCTAGCATTTCAACTGTGATTTTCCCAGGTATTTTGCAGTGTTATTATTGTGCTTTTCTTTTTCTCTAGAAAATGAAGTATCCAGGATGGACTGTAAATTTATCAGAGATTGGGGACAAATTCAAATACATTGTGGCCCATTTAGCTGAGATTGAGAAAAGCATAGGATCACAGAAGCCACAGGTGACAAGCTCTTGCACAGTTATTATTGTTGAAGTCCTACAATTTTGATGTTACCTCTCCTGCCTTTATGTCTACGTGTAACTATTTACAAATGCCTCTAATCATTTGTAAATGGTTGGACACATCAAAGAAACTAAATTTGTCAAGGAGTGCAGGTTGGAGACCATAAGTCACTCCTGAAGCAGGAAGCCATGCCAGTAGTAGACTATTGCCAAGAGCCTGCATACTTTGCAAAATTTAGTTTTTGTATTAATGTTGTGTAAGCTGCTATTATTCTGTGAGCTGATTACAAAAAATGTGATGTGGTTGTAAGCATGAACACATTTGCCTTTCTCCATGTAGTTTTACCTTTGTAGGGGTTTCTCTTAAAACAAATTGTACAAAATTTGTTTTAATTACAGGCTAGATTGGGCAATGCAGCAAGTATAGTTTCTAGCACAAACATCCAACCAAGCAGTTGGGTGTTTAAAATTTTAGGACTTTACATAGTCTGTTAACTTGCACACCTTGTTTAGAGAATTCATTTTAAATGCTTTTTTTTTTCCATTCCTTTCTTTCTTTCCTAGAGAATAGAGGTGAAGAAGGCGTTCTACCTAAGGCTTGCTGCTCTTTCAGAAAAAGCAGGTAGTAAAATCTTAAATATTTAAAATATCTCAATTTCAGGAAGCCACATAGTCAGTGCTCTTTTTTTTTTTTTTTTTTTTTTTTTTTTTTGTTTCAACTGTAGCATATCTTTTACTGCCTGGCAAAGCTGGCACCCTGACATTTCCTGTTATTGTCTGTAGTAGTCCTTGACTAGTCAGTAGGAATAATTGATGTAATTAGTTGATTAAAATTTGCCTTGATACCCAAAATGTACTTAATAATGAAGAATTTAAACTTTGTTCATTTAAGACAGCTGAATTAACAGTTTGATAATGCATCATAGCATGAATTTTTCATTTTAAAATCTAAAAGTGTGTTCTACTGATAAATAAATCATTAAAATGTTGTGTGCATATTTAGAACAGCCTTTCTGGCTTGTTGTCTCTTGATTCTCAGCTATTGAGGAACTAAAAACAATTGCGCGACAACACCCTCGAGGCTTGTCCTCTGAAGCTGAAACTCTTCAAAAGTCCCGTCGGGAAGCTCAAAGCCCATGTGAAGTTTCAAGCTCAAATGATGGTAACTTGTAAACAAACATTTTAAGAGCTTATGATTTTTTGCACGATTGAAGACAGAATTCTTTCTTCAGATCTTTTTATTACTGTTTATTTTAGCTTGCGCTGACTTAATTAGCATTGGTGTTTCAATATTTTATCTAAGGTGAAGAAGAAGCTGGCAATCTGACTCAGGACTATCTCCAGACGTCTGCAAGTTGCAACAGAATGGATCCAGATTATGTTCCAAGCAGCGAAACTAAAGATGCTTCTGGTTTGACTTTGTCAGGTTTCTCCAAGAAGATTGTCATTTTACAACTTCTTTCAGCATATATACTTTTTATTTCAGAAACTGTTAAACAGGATCCATTTATGGCAGCTATTGATGCTCAGCCTCAAAGTCTCATGGGTACTTCTAGTAAGTAATTTACTGATATCGGCGTGTTGGTGCATTCCTTAGATAAGGAATAAAAAGGTAAATCTTTCAATTGCACAAATTCTTCACTCAAATTTGGCAGGAGTGAAAGTGGAGAAAGTGGACTCTATTTTCCCTCCAGAAAGAATACTTTCAAAGAGTCCGTCACCCTCACAAGATGCACCACAAGCTGGTAATTGTCGACCAGAAGTTGAAATCTGCAGCCCCCAGACAAGAGCAGAGCCGGTACAAATAAAAAGGATTGGACTGAGCCACAAAGTGAGAGGAGCTCCAATGCATGACGGACCATTTAGAGGACATGATGAATTACCACCACCCATAACTTGCTTTGGTTCGTGTTCAGCTTTCAAGTTGAACTTTTTGTCATTTACAAGTTGACTTATAGTAATGGATAGCTGTTACAGGGAGAAAAGCTCCAGGCTGCAGTAATTTGGTCTTTTTCTTGCTTGCAAGAGAAGTGGACATTAAACAAGTTATTGGTGAGTACCTCTCACATCCGTCAGCGTTTTCCTGCCACTTTACAGAAACTTGCAG
This sequence comes from Brachyrhaphis roseni, assembly GCA_903066815.1. Classification (NCBI taxonomy): domain Eukaryota; kingdom Metazoa; phylum Chordata; class Actinopteri; order Cyprinodontiformes; family Poeciliidae; genus Brachyrhaphis; species Brachyrhaphis roseni. Next base: position 5,847 of record CAEFZY010064803.1, on the reverse strand, counting down.
CCTATTTGAATAGTTTGCCCTTACCAGGTATGGCGTTTTTGTGGGAGTGCAGAGGGATTTGTCTGGACACTTTCTATCTGTGTGAAAGCTGTGAGGAAACCATCTCAAACTGTGACATCTGTCAACATATGACCAGTCACAATCACCAACTCAAATACATGGTGAGTGTTGGGTTAAATGGATGACTATAGGCCTGCATGTATTCTATGCTGAGGAAGAGAAGTATTTTTATGAATTAATTTTCAAGTTTCCTCACTTTTTATCATAAGTACACCTCAACTGTGACAGAATCTACAATAAAAATCTAGAGAATCACATGATTTTTAAATTATTAGCTTTTTTTGTTTGCATGAAATAAGTATTTGAAACAATAGAAAAATAGAACTTAATGTTTGGTACAGAAATCTTTGTTTACAATTACAGATGTTGGATGTTTCCTGTAGTTCTTGACCTGGAGTGCTGCAGTGTGTAGTTGCAGCAGAGATTTTGTCCCACTTCTATTTGTAGATCTTGTCCAGATCTTTTGGGTTTTTCGGTTTATGTCTGGGCAACAGAGTTTTGTCTCCGAAGATTTTCTATAGGGTTAAAGTCTGGAGCCTGGGTAGGACACTCCAGGACTTTGACATGCTTCTTATGGACCCACTCCTTAGTTGACCTGGCTGTGTGTTTAAGGTCATGGTCATCCTGGAAAACCTGGCCACAGCCGATCTTCAATTATCTTAAGGGGAACCTCTAATTTTTCCACTCGTTGAGTGGAACAAACTTGCTTATTGGAGTTGTGCCAAATACTTACTATCTCTACTTTGTTTCAGTGGAAAAGGCACCCTGAGTTTCTGAAGATATTCTGGCAGGAGGAAGACTTGCCTCAAGCCTTGAAAATCTACATTTTGCAAGAAGTTATCTGGAGGCTGGCAAAGCGTGACAGTTTCCAAAAAATCGACGCAAAGGTAATTATACACTAATAATTAGACCAAACATGATCATTAAAATTATATGTGCATGAGCTCACTTCTGGTTTAATTTTTCTTTTTTCTCCCAGTGCATAATACTTCAAGAAAAATTGCATCAGTTTGTCAGGATGGCTCAATTCAGTGAAGGTAAAATCTTTCTTTAAGCTTACAGGTTGTATACCACAGTTTGTATAATTTTTAAATGTATATATATTTTTTAAGCTTTAAAAATTGTGCAGAACATCCTTAATGAAGAAGAGAAATCAGCCGTCCATCTGCCACTCAGTGCTGCATGCCAGTGGAGTAAGTCTAGTTTTTATTTTTATTCTCTTCAGGTTTGCACCACTTGTTGCTAGTCTGGTCATTTAATCTCTTTATCATTTAAAATTTTTGTCCTATGTATGAACTTCTGGAATCTGACTTCTGCATTAGCAAGTGGAGGGGGACTTCTTTCAACTTTCAAAGATTTCCTTAAAAAAACAAAACAAAAAACCCCCCCACTTCTTTCTCAAAGCAAGAGCCATGCATGACCTTCAAGGCTGCTTTTGAGTCTGTTGTACTGAACAGTTTCATAAATATTAATACTGTCTTCTTGTTTAAGACATGCAATAGGAAGAAAGTGAAATTGAACATGCAAACTTCTGATTGCAATACAACTTCCCTACCCACCTCAAATCGAAGATTTATCAGTCTGGCAAGTTTGTTCTGGCTTTGTGATTGAGTTCAGTTAAGATTCCTAGTTTAAAATGTTAGTCTCAGAGCAGTTCTATCCATCCTTTACACTATCATTTTTTATTATTATTTTTACCTGCTAAGTAAAAAATAAACTAAACACACAATATTTTAATGTGCAGAGCCGTCAGATTTCTGTAGACGAGATGTGTAATTTGCTAATTTAAAACAAAAAAGGTTTGCCAGATTTTTTTAAAAAATCTGCTAAACATGCAATAAATTTAATCTCCTGGATGTTTTTGATTTTTCTTTAGCAACATGAACATGGTATGGTTCTGTCTAGCTTCATTTTGACATGTTTTTAACTTCATGTTTTTTTTGTTTTGTTTTTGTCTCATTTTACTACTAAAAGAAGTTAAATTAAAAGCAACAACATGGATGAATACTTTGTGTTGCACAATCAGTGAAAACTTCACCTTCAATTTTTATTTTTTAAAACTCCATCAACTGTCTGGACTGTGACCAAAGGCCGGTCAGAATTGTTCCGAGGGCCCCAGGGCCGCACTTTGGACACCCCTGCTTTACACTTCCTTATCCTTGTAGGGTCCCAGAGCGGTCAATGAGCGAGAGGTGGTGTACACCCTACACAGGTTGCTAGTTCATCACATGGAGATGCACAGGAAAAACATACATACACACGTATAATGGAGAGACCATTTAACCTAAGTCATATTTTGGGACTGTGGGAGGAAACTGGAATCAACTCATTCACAAAGAGAACATGCAAACTTCCAGCAGAAAGACCCAAAGCCAGGATTCAAACCATGTATTTCGTCTTAATTGAAACGGATAAAAAAAAATGACACGATGGCAGCCTGGAACGTTACACTGTTAGGTTTTGAAAGAGCATTTTTTTGTGTGTGTGTTTTGGTTCTTATCTCCAGTAGCAGACAAACGGTTAGTAGAATGTTTTGGCAATGATTGGTGAAGGGGGTAGTTGAATGTGGTGGGGAAGAGATGCTTTTTAATCTGTATTAGATATGAGCAACTGCTTTCCTTAGTTTGTCTGCAGTTCAAGTAATTTTGGGTTTTCTGGTCCATGCACTTGTTAAGGTATTACTGATTCTCTCTCCTTCTCATGAAGGCCTGTAGTGCCCCCTAACTGTCACTGGAGCACACTGAGTGGTTCAACTCTATCAGACCCCATAGATCGACTAAAATCCCCCACATCCTAATATTTTCTAACACCCCCCAACACTTCCCTGTCTTTAAAAAAACATTTTTTTCCCCTGTTTTTATTTCAGATGATGAAGAAATTACGAAAAGCACAGTTTTAGAAGAAATGTCCAATGTTGGAACATCAGATGTAATAAAAATGGACTTCAGTTCTGTGGATATCAACTGCTCTTCATCAAAGACTGATCTGGTGGGCTCTTGTGTCCCTAATCGAAGAACAGATTTAGCTAAAGATGCCAAACTTGATCCTTTTCAAAAGCCAGTGTTAACATCAGCTCTTGCTTTGTCTCAAAGCTCTGGTCAGAAACTAGTTCCAGAAGAAACATCTTGCACAGCTGTCGGAACAAAACTGAACGTGTCAGTCAGTGGCCCAACTAAAAAAAGACCAGCCATTAAAACCCTGCACAAAACCAGCAACCCATCGACAGACCCCCTGCCAGCTAAACGTACGCTGCTCATGCAGAAGATCAAGAGTGAGCCCTCTTCTCCAAATTCAGTTTCTCCAGTCAACCTTCCTGAAGGCCCTTCTCTACTTGGTATCAAAGATGAAGACTCTAGACCTAAGCAACTTAAATCCACTGTGGATCAGGATTTGTCTTTAAAACTACCTTCTCATTTGAAGCGGATCCCCTCCAAGTTGGTTAAGGATAATATTAAAACCATTAACTCTTGTGCAACCAGTTCTCCGGCGACGCTTCAAACTAGTTGGGATGCAAAAATTGATAACTCTGGAAGTGTGTTGTACAACTGGGACTCAAAGTGTCACCTGATTCAAGCTCCAGTGAGGAAGAATCCACCCACCAACTCGTTAGAAGGGGCTAAGATGGTGACCTCTGATTTGGGGTGCAAGAATGAACTTGTCACCATAGGTCTTGACTCTGCTCCTAAAATCGTCTCGTCCTTTGAAAACCCACAGAGGAGTGTTGCAGGTAATGTGACTGAAAACAAGCCTGTCACTTTTCTAGCGCCTACTGCTGACCTCTTTAAACTACAGGATCAGCAATTCTTCAGCGTCCAAAATATCTGTAGAAATGAGAGTAGACTTCCATTTTGTTGTGCCGTTACCAACCCTGATCCAGAACAAATACCAGAGCCAAAATGTGACCCAGAACCTGACGGGACTGTGATTTGTTCATTACTCTTTAACACTACTGGAGCTGACCAGCCAGACCCTATAAAGCGCATGTTTCAGTGCAGCTATACTGAACAGGCTAACACTGACATTAACATAGACAATCAAATCAGCTTCCACATTGATCCACCACTAAGACCCACTTTCACTGTGGTGTCTTCAGGAGGCTGTGATCCACATGTCCAAGCTGCCTGCAGCCAAATGGAGGATTCAGGTAATCCTTCCTATCAGCCTGCTGCTGGTCAAAAACAGGCAGATGCTTCATTTAGTGCTGAAAGCTCACATCAACCGTTCATCTATTCAAGCCTGATCTACCCACAGCAGATGGTGAACCCCTTCAGTCTTTCTCCTTTCAGATATCATTTATCATCCCAGCTACCTTCAGGGATGGGGCCTTTCAACACGCTCTGTTACCCATGGACGGCAAGGATGGGAATGTGATCTGCGAATCTTCTCTGAATTTGTATTCATAGTTGTCTTTCTTTTTTTTTTTTTCTGCAGCCTTTCATTTTTGTCCTAGAATTGTTTAAACAATTTTACATACATTATTCTTGTGAAGTCATTTGTTTGCAAGCTGTTATGTTTTCCATGTTTAACTTATAACGTACACAGGACTTGAGGGGGGAAGATGTTAAAATATAAAAAGATCTTGTTTAGTTTGTTTTTAATCAAATACTACATTGCATGGATTTTAGCTATGGAACTGTTAATGAATGTAAGTTTAGTTTTTAGTAGAAATGTTTAGGGGGAAAAAAAGCCAAATATATCCTAATTGTTAACAGATTTGCTAATGATTGTCTCTCAGATGTGATAGTTAGACCCCACTAGCATTATCTTAGTTTTAAAGTTTTTATTGTTTCATTACTGTAACATGGTAATACAACTTTGCTATCCTCTGTTGGCCTAAAGATGTTCATCCTTTAAATGAACCATCAATAGTGTCTTGCAAGATGTGACTACGCAATTAAATAAACTACAATTATAAAAAGATGAATAAATATACTTAGTTATACTTGTATACCTGGCATAAATAGAAGGATATCTGTGATTGGTTATTTATTTCTTCAATTCTTCTTGTAAAGAAATCTGTTATTGTTGGAAAACCTGTTTCAAATTAAAAGTTATCACATTTGTGAATACATTTTTGTTGAGAATGTAGGTTGCTCCTATTAAAACTAAACCAAATCCTCTCTGATATTGGTAAAGAGCTGATTCTGCTATTAAGTCTCGTTTTGTATGATTATTGGGTTGGATGCTTAAAGTTTAGATTAAAAAAAACATAATGGCAGTTTAATTTCAGTCCCAAATGTCATTCTGAAACTTTCCTCTGCTTTTGAATGGATTCCCTCAGTGTAAAGTTGAGTCTGCACAAGGTAAGAAACAGATTTAAATGAACATTACTAAATTCTTTTTTTTTTTTTTGGTCATGACCCCAAAGTTTAAAAAATGGTCTGCTTTTTTTATATAAACGTCTCGGGCTGTCCCATTGTTAGGAAAATGTTCTAAGTTCATTTACTTATGAGTTTATTTGAAAGGTTGTGTTTTCATATTATTATTCTGTGTGCTGGTTACTTGACTTCCTTTGTTTTGTGATACAGTATTAACTGTCTTTCTAGGTGTTTGCTGGAGGTTAAGAAAGTTTTCACATGCTTGTGTTACTAGCTGCTTTGATCATTAGCTGTCTGTGTTATCAGCTCCCTGTGAAGCTGATTTACAACGGTCAACCTTGTGTTTTTGTAGGGGGATGCCAACAGAAGGTCCGAGAACATTTCGTGGGAAAGTGTATTGATCAATTGTTGTGTGACTATGTGAAAAAGCCCAACCTCTTTCCTTGTAATCTTAATAAAAGGCAGTTGG
>CAEFZY010064790.1:0-55039 GCA_903066815.1 Brachyrhaphis roseni | reverse complement strand
TATATATATATATATATATATATATAAATTTGTTGTTTTTAACCTTTTATTATATTTTTCAACCGCCAGATTGGTGCCAAGTGCTGTTGCAGGAATCTCTGCTAATTCATGTAACATCTCTGAAAAAATACTTCTTTAGAAATGTACACTGTGTATGCTGACATTGGCATTGGGGATGTCTGTCCTTGGTGTACCAGTCTAAGAAACTCTATAAGCAATGCACATACATAGCCAAGCACAAGTTCATATACTTGTGCTTGGCTATGTACAATGCCATACAAATACAAATGCCATATTAGTTTTGAACTTCAATTATTATTATTTTTTTTCTCCAGGGCAGTATTTGTTTTAAAATACGCAACCTTCAGTCAAAGGAAAAAGTTTGAACTTATTTATCTAAATCACACAATCAGCATTATAGATACAGAGTCAAAGTCATGTAAACATCCATGATCATACTTGGGTGAATGTCCATTAAGAAGCGATAGAAGAACCACATGCTTTTTATTGGGCTTCTGGACTGGTTCAGGGTATTTGAACCAGTCAGAAATGTTACAGCTCCTTTAAAATGACTTGTTACCTGCAACAGACATGGCTTTTAAGAATAGTCAATTTAACAGTTCAATCTTTATCTCTTCTAACCACAAAACCTTTCTCAAGGTAGTTGGTTTGTCCATGTGAGTTGCTGTAATTTTCAGTCATGCTGGAAGATAATATTTAATTAGGTACCTTTTTGGTCAGCAGCCTCTTAGTCAATCACTTCACTGTAGGCAGTTATACAAGTGTTTAGCACCTTTTAGGGTGTGATGGGCTTGAGCTCGAGTTCCTCCTAAACAAACACAACACATTTCTTTTCATTTGACGAGACAGTTTTGGTCAGAAGAATGAAACCTTGACATAACTGCGTGTCACAAAATGGACAGTGATCTCAAAGACACATCAAGGCTAGTTTTTGGAGAGTGCTAATATCAATCTTAAAAAATGGCTTTTGAAGAGTGAGAAGTCTTCAAAAGACTAGGTTTATAAACCAAATCTTTACAGGGAAGCTAATTAATTTTTATAAGTTCTGATGGGAAGACAAGTTAAATATTTAGATAAAACAAAAGTTGTTGATGGCAATGAAATGTCAGCAGTCTGCAAAGGGATGTTCAACCAAATATTGTTGATAGTGTATGCATATATTAAAAGCTACATGTATGTTTTGCACACAATTCTTATTTTTCTGCTCCTAGCAGTTTCTGTAATATAGTCCCTACATTGTGGAAAAGGAAAATACTCAACTGTATCAGTAAAATCCCCAAATTACTTACAAATTGATGCTGATGATGAAAATATTTAAAAGTCTCACCAGCATTATATACGTTTCAGTGGCAATTACATTGTGTGTGATATTTGAGCTGCTACATTCTATAGTTTGGGGGGTAATGTCATCCAAAATCTATTCTCAAACACATGAACAAGCAGCCTTTCCCTCATCTTTGAATCTTTAACACACTCCCACCAGCACATCAGCAGGTTTTTCATCTCTTTGCTGTTTACCCACATAAGCTTTGTTTTTCAAGGACTGGGACAGAGCCAACACTTAGAGAAGATCACTATGCACTTAATCTACATCATTTCAAAGCACATGCTGCCTCCTGCATACTGTTTTACTCCCATGTGTTATACTTCATTTCTTATTCATCAGTGTTTTATTTAAGTTTTAGGGAACCTCTTAATCCCTCCTCAAGCCGTCTCTCCCTCTGTACTTGTCTTATCACAATCTGGTTAATTTTTTTGCCGTCTCTGCTTATGCAGCACAACCCTGGTTCTCATGTTTCTCTTTTGTGATACCATGCACTCTCTCCCACATCGCTGCTTTTTTCACACCTCTACTGTGTCTCTTTCATATCCATCATGCTCTATTTCTGTTGTCTCATTTCATCCCTTTCCCGTCTCCATCTTTCATCAGCTCTTTTGTTCATGCACTTGTCAGCTGTTTTCTGTGAAACTCGCATACAGGCAGGCTGCAGAATTTCCCCTTCATTTTTTTTTTTTTGGCTTTTCTTCTTTGCTGCTAGTCCTAATCTTCCACTCAAGACCTTGTCCTTGTTTAGACTTCTTGTTCTCTTAATTCTCCTTTTCCTCACTCATTTCTAATTTCTTACGATTTCACTTCGTTCTTCTCTTGACAATGTTTGTTTTATGCAAATACTGCTAGCTTTCTATGTCATATTTTCTTTTTTTTTAACTACAGCCACTAAAACTCAGATGCTTCAGCTGCCAAGGCTTACTGTGCTCCACAAAAACTAAACATCTGTCTTTCTAACACCCTCTAGCCTGCTTTCTAATTCTCCTCCTCTGTGTCCCCAACTCAGCTCATTTTCAGAAGTGCTTTATTGGATGGTAAATTGAGTTATTATTGCCAAAGGAAGACAATACACATTAGAAGAGATAAATGAGTCTGCACAATTCACAACTTTGCAAACAAACTATTTTCTTTGGAAATTATGAATTCTGTGCCTCCAGGCTAAAAAAAAAAAAAAAAAAAAATCTGACTTTTTATCAGCATAGATGATGCTACAAGACTGCATGAGTGCAGATAATATTGTTTAAATGGCAAGCACTATAGTTATTTATAGACAAAAATATAGATATGGAAATATTTCGGAGCATTTATTTATGTCGCCCGAATGCCTTTTCTTTTTTTTTTTTTTTTCAGAAAACCATTTTCTATCTCTGGAAGATTATGAAAAGCCTTCTCTTAGAAATACAGCTATTCAGATATTTGTCAAATAGTGAAAGCCAAAGATGGTCATGACTTAGAGGCCACAGAACTACCATCACACTTTTCATGTAGCACTGTTTTGTATAATACTTGTATTTTGCTGAAGGTTATTAAGCCATGTACACTCTTACTAGCTAATGCCCTCTATTAGGTCAATAATAGTTATATTCAGCTGAATACAAAACTTTTGCACTGTCTCTTAAGCACATTAAATGTTGTATTTGTTTTTGTTTTTTTGCAATATGGTTCACATACCTAATGACTCACAGAAGAAGTTAATGGCTGTAATTTTGACCCCCATCCAGCTTTCCTCAGGTAATTTATTACATCAGACAATTCATTAGGAACAATAAGTCCAAAAAACAAAATGTCAGCAGCTCAAAAGTGCAAGTTGGCATTTTTTCCGCTATGGATATCATTTAAACCTTTGTGTTGGCGTTTCCTTGTATGGACTGAGGTATTTTGTTTGAGAGAATTTATAGTATTGTTTCAATTGAAGCCCAATTGTTCAAATGAACACTAGCTGTAAAAGATTCCCGTAAAACTTCAGAGGCTGGATTTCTGTAAAAATAAATAAAGGCTGTATATTTACTTATTATTTCAAGATTTTCTCAGGTTGCAAAGCATAACCTTTAGACAATAAGTAAGTACAAAAATCTGTAAATCTTGCTTGTCTTCATAGGTATTATTTTTGGTATACATCTGGTGAAAGCAACGGATTTTCTTTTGTATTTTCTATTGTTTAAGAATCATATTGGAAGTATGAGATTAAGAAGCTAAATTACATTTTGACTTCCCTGACCACACAGAATGAATAAAAAAAAGTCATGATTCTGTATTTTTATCTCATTTGGCTTCAATTCTGATCAGATGTTGAGATCAGATAATCTGCTTATGTTTGATACTATACTTGGCTCTGCTCTCCCTTTCCAGAAATGTCTTATCTCTCCTCTCCACTCCTCAATCATTCCTGCTTTCGTCCATCTCCCCTTTTATACTCTATCAATTTGTCCTGCCGTTGGTCCTCTCTATTTCTTTGGAAGCTGACGAAGCAGAAAAGTGGAGGGACGGGTCTTTGAACTAGGCATATCTTTTTCCAAACACCTTTTCCCTCCTTCTCTTCTCTGCCCTTTAGGTTCTTTCTGGATTTGTTCATCAGCTGCCCAAACTTCACAACAAAATCTGAGTATCACCTTATGGATGAGCATATGCATCCTTTTGCAAGACATAATTTACACTAATTATTCTGTTTTTGTTTCTGTAATAGAAAGAAATGAATTTAAACTCCTACCCCTCCCCACATCACAATGTCTCACTGGTGAACACCCTAATATTTGTGAGCAGGAGATGACAATAGTGTCTGCCAAACATTTAGAGGTGTGGTGACTTTGGCTCGGGCAGACTGTGGATGTTTATATCTCATGATGACAACTATTTATTGGGGGATTCCCTCGAAAGGGAGGTCCTGCAATTGTGTTTGGATGTGAGTGAGCTGAGGTGGGTGGGCAGTTTAGCACACTGGGATGGGACTCAATGTGACTCATGAATTCCAAATAACCTCAGCAACTGTGCTTCCCCCTTTAAATCCTGCTGTTTAATATGACAAGACTGGGTAAACAAGCTACTAACATCATTGCCCAAAAAACAGAAGATTGGATTTCCCTGTTTCATGCCAAATGAATACACAGTTTTTTTTTATGATTTAGAGGATCTCATATTAAATATGATTTAATCAAGAAGTCAAAACCAGTTAATAAAAAAAGAAAACAATCTTTTGATCCCACAAAATTCTCACAGAGCTGTAATTTATTGGAGATAAAGTCAAGTAAACACTACTTGTAAAACAAAAAATAAATAACAAGAATGCACTTAACTGTTCTGACTGAGCAAGTCTGTTTTATATATTTTTAGTTTCAAAGACTCGCCGTTCTTGTAATCTACTTATTCTTTAGCAATGTTTCTTCAAGCTTAATTTAGGTATTTTTAAGTTTCCGCTGATTTTCTTTCCAGAAAGTGACGTGACCTTTTTGTTTGGTAAGTAATTTAATGTCACCAACTTCAAGGTCTATTTTGACTGTCAAAGCTATTTCAAAAACCCAGAATGGTTTGCCAGTCATTATTACTCCTCTTTGCATTTTTCACTGCATTTCCCATGATAAAAACATATTACCAGGGAAAAATTGTTAAAAAGTCCTTTTTTTGTGAGGACTACTACTTTTGACTACTTTTGACTAGGACTATTAGGACTACTACTACATTTACTACAAACTTGAACATATGGAAAATGCTACACCCTTCTGTTTGGTGATTTTTTAAAGTAAAGTAATTCAGCCATTTTAGCTAAAACCTGTGTAAAACTTATGATTTCTGTTAATTTTAACAGAAACAGAATCTAAATCACCAATATCTATGTAATCTCTCCTGATTTTAAAGTAAGATACAAAACACAACGATGACATGTGTGTCAGGTTATTGTTTCCAGGAAGTTTATCTCTGAATTTAATTATTAAAATTTGTGAGTGTCACAACCTTTTTTCTGACTTCAGTAATGTTTCAGAAATGTAACACTTCTAATCCCAATTAGACATCTGTTTCTGCTCCTCTTGTATTAAGGGTGACAAACATTTACTGCAGGTACAGCTTTCTGTACCATTTGTAGTGACTCTATGTAAGTTGATAAGTGTACGGTAATCACTTTCACAACAGGAGAAGTGATCTGCTCAGTGGCCTGGTATGTTATTTATCGCACTGCTTTGAAGCCTGTAGTAGAGACACCCACAACAAATGGCCACGGTAAAATAGGCGATTCTGGGAAAACACATTTCAGGAGAAAAAATACCTAATAGTCAATCTAATTACCTTTAGACATAAAAAGTCTATAAAATGCAGGAAATAGATCAACTAAATAAACACGTTGAAATTATTGTCTATTGTATGAAAGAAAGAAAATGTCTCTGGTGAGCTTGAACTGGAGGTCTGTGTACATTTGGCATGCAGGCAAACCAATTCCCAATGTAGCTCTCTCCTCACCAGTAATCATTTACAACAAATATCAAATAGTGTTACATATTTTTCTGGGAAAACCTTTTTAGCGTCACTAAAAAAACCCCCACTAAATCCAGGCTAAAACTCACCTGTTTCAAGCTGCATTTGATTAGTAGTAAGTAGAACATTGAAAGTGTTTATTGTGTATTTACTTGATTTTAATTATAGTATATGACAAAATGTAATGTTTGCTCACTGTTTTATAATTGGTGACTGTATGATGTTTTTATGAGGTAAAGCAATTTGAACTGTCTTGTTGCTGAAAATGTCCTTTACAAATAAATTTGACTATAAACATTTTGGGTCCACAGCCACTACACTTGAGTTTACACTTTGTAAGTTTTCTTCTCATTATGAATCATTATGAGTGAAACTTTAAAGCAGATATGCATTTTTTGCCCTTTCAATCACATTATAGATCTATGCTTTATGTAAATTTCTAAAGTTTTACAAATTGCATTTGACTTTAATGCGTTAAACTTGCTTATGTAACATTTTTGTCTGATGCCAAAGTACATACGAGCAATGCTGTTTTGCAACATTTGCTATCAGAACTGCAGCTTTTGATTAAAAACAGCTGAAACAGAAGGCAAAAAGATGAGAAGATAAAGTCAGAAATAAGACGGAGAGAGATTAAAAGAGAAGGAACTGGAGAGATTGAGTGATATGTAGAGAGGCACAGAATGATAAGACGGGCCTGAGAGAGGAAGGCAAAAGATAAGAAGGGTGTTATTAGAAGAAGATGATTCAGACTGCTATGCCAGTGAGCTTTAACAAAACATGGTGAAGCTCTGACCTGACCAAGAACAGACGTTATATTCTCTGTTAAGCTCAGCTCCTCTTTAACTAAATAATGGCTTCTTGACATTAAATGTTTAAACCAGTATGTCAAACCTGTTTCTGCATGGGAAGTTAACCACGACACTGGTTGTAAGCATGACTGCTTTTCCCATGCAACACTTCAATTGCACCTGTTTGGAGCATGTTTGTCCACATATCTGCGGTGTAGTAAATGGTAGAAAAATCTTCCTAAATCCTTAGACTACTTCATTTATTATTGCTTCAATTGTACGTCTACCACAGAACCTTATTAAGAGAAATGCTGTACAACAAACATTACCAATAAAAAGAAGCATAACTTTTCATGGTATGTTTCATAGTTTACAAGTGAATATGTGAGTTTTTCACACTTTGTTGGTTTCAAAACTCTTTTGAAAATTAAACAATGAATATGAGTTGTAAATCAAAGAATCCTGCTTGGCATTATGAATGTTTTTAAGAAACAAAGCAGTAAATAAAATGTATTGTGTGTACACAATAATATGTAAGTCAACATAAGTCAATCACAAGCATTGTTTGAGTCTTATTCTAGATCAAGGTTTTTGTGTCTTCCCTATTCGTAGGAACAGATATCAGAGATATCAGAGATATCAAAAGAAGTGCCTTTTTTCCATTTTGTCACATTATAACAACATACAGTGCCTAGGCTGCTCTCCAACTTCAGGTCTTAAAGAGAAAAAATTTATCACTGCCCACAAATGTCTTATTCAAACTTTGCCCTCGAAACTTTTTTGAATGACTGCTTAAAGGTGAATTAGGATAAGCAAACCCTGAAATATATTTCATGCAGAGTTTTTTTACGCCTTTGAACCAACGGATCTCAGAAATGTGTCCAGCGTAACAATAGTGAGGTAATATGGGGTTTGGTGTATTTTTTTTTTGTCTTGGGCTACTATTTTCCATCTTAGTAATAATATATATAAAGATAGTTTCATACACGCAACGACTGCCAAATGAGAACTCCCACAAACAGAGACGACCTTCAACAATGTACTACAATACAAAGCAGCATAAGAAATGTTCTTGGAAAATTTAAAAGAGTGACTGCTGCTGAAACAGATGTTAGAGGAGTGTCAACTCCTGCTCACATAAGAGCTTCCAGAGCTACCTCTTGTTCCTCTTCCACCTCTATTGCTCTTAACCATTATACTCTAGAAAGAAGGGCATTAGCATTTGTATTGCCATCCATTTGTCATATTTAGTGCTAGACTGATATCTGCGTAGTACAGTTCTTTGACCTATGCAGCACCTTGGAAAAAGTGTTAATTCCTTGGAAAAATTCCACAACTTATGTTACAACCAAAAATCTCAAAAGGGTTCATATTTGTGAAGTGATACATGGTTTTCAATTTTGGGGAGAAATAAAAATCTGAACTGTTTTGTTCTGATTTGTATTTAGTCCTTTTTAACTCCCATACCCCGAAGCAAAATCCAGTCAAACCAATCTTCTGCAAAGTCACCTATTTAGTACATGAGTCCCTCAGTCTTGTTCTCCACAACTGTGCAAAAGTGGCAAGAAAAAGTCTTCACTAAAAAAAAAAACAAAAAAACATCTCAATATAAATTTAGCCCTAAGCCATGTAAGAAATATAGAAAAATTGTGGTAATTTGTCAAATGGAACCAAAATTTGACTTTTTATTTTACAATTACAATTAGTTCAGAAAACTAACATTGCACATCATCTAAAATTTGCTATTCCCACTGTGAAACATTATGGTGGAACCCTGATGATTTGATGTGGTCAGATGAATGGAGCTGAAAAGAAATCCTGCCAGATGAAGTAAAAAACTTTAGACAGGGGCAAAAGGACCCTTTCCAGCTGGCCGAACCTAAACCTAGGACATTACAAGAGGATGGTTTGGTATGGCATACTTCAGATAAGATGGCACAGTCAATGTCCTGTTCTAAGTCCAACCTGTGAATCTGGCAAACTGATATTCCAAAATCTCTATCTAATCTGACTAACGTTGGGCTGGGTTGCCATACAAATTGGTTAAGAGTTCAAGGTTACAAATTGGAACGGTTGGTAGGATCATAACACACTTGCAGGAAAACATGTTACACCAAATTCACTCCGGGGTGCTGAACACACATAAATACACAAGGCTTCTAGTAATAATGTGACAAAATGTGAAAAGGTTTAAGCAAACATGTAATGCATGGTCCATATTTGTGTCCTCTTCTAACAATTGGATAAAATCAGGCTGTCAATTCGATAAGTTATGTGCAGTAACCACAGGATCAGGATTAAAATAATCAAAGTAAACAAGTCCTAAACAAAGTGGCAGAGGCAACCACAAAAACTTACAAATGTCTTTGGTGTGGAAACTTTCCGCAATGAATCTGGAAACCAATGCTGCATCAACTGTAATAACCACTGGGACAATAAATTTAATCTGAAACTTGGAAACATCTCTCCTTTCGGAATATTTCAGTGAATAAATTAGGAAAGTTGATGAAGGGAAAGTGGAAAGAGGCCAGGAGTAGCTAGCAATGCACCCAGCCAGTAGCTCATTATCTGTTTTCCCTTATCACCTTCAACATGAGAGAAAAAGAAAACAGTAATACATGTTGTAGGTGTAGAAAATATGTAACATTACTGTTAACCACAAAAAACAATAATGAATTAACACAAAACAATGTTTGTAAAATCACAGTTAAACTCTCATAATAACCTCATCAAGAAAAAAAGGAATGTTAAAGAGGCTGGGATTAGTGAAAATTTTAATTTGTTTTGGGGCAGGTACAAAATAAACTAAGCAAATAATCCAATTCCTGAAAGAAAAATAAATATTTTATTGCCTACAATACAATAACATAGCATTCCTTTTGTGTATGTGCAGCTAAAAGAAATTCCAACATCAACATGAGAAAAACTAAGCACTTTATGTGCGAGTTGACATAAACATAGTGTAAGGCTAATATGTTGACTATTTTTTAGTTTTTGTTTTGATGAACCAATTAATCAGACAGCAAAAAGTGTCTAATAGGAGATTCTATTTATAAGATTTTGGATCGGGTGAAACTCTGGGAATAATTATCTATATATTTATTGTTCAGAGTCTGTACGCTCCAATTAACAATTATTTGATACTAAATTAGTTGATGATAATAATAATAATATCAATAATTTCAATTTTAATTTTAATTTCAATTTTTCAGTTAATTTCAATTTCAATTTCAATAATCAATTAATCACGATTAATTGTTTCAATCCTAAATGCAACCTATATCCAACTTTTTCAATGCAGTGTGAATCTACCATTTCCGATATTTTCATCCCAAAAGAAAATCATATTTTGCCACTTCCTTATGTGGTACTACACTGTAGAAAAAAATCTCTAATTTACAGTACAAATACTGTAAAATTCTGGTAACCACCGTAAATTAGAGACTTTTTTTTTTTACATTGTACGTACCAATGCACATCTGATAGTATGTAAAGCATCTGCAGTTTGAACAAGCTTATCAAATTTCATCTAACTTTTACATTATTAATGTGAGACATGAATAATAATTCTGCATCAGAACAGACCAGATGCAGTTAACATGGAACTAAACAATGGCTAAAAATTATTATTATGAAATTATGAAAAACATCCATTTCAGTGAAGAATATTACATTACAATCACACAACTCCTGGTCTGACTAGGCATCTAAATAGACTTTTCTACAGAAGTTGCCTACAAATCCTCTACAAAAGGCCATTGCTATTAGTTGTGCTGTCTCTTTATTAGCTTTCTTTGTCTTGTTATGATTTTGTAAGAATGTTCTTGGCTCCCATTGCTGAATACCTTTAAAATCGACCCATAGATGGTAGCATCCACTATTACTTCTGCATATCTACATTCTTCTTCTTTGAAAGTGAGTCATTTTGAATACTGATTGCAGTCAAATTCATTAGAAATATGAGCAACCATGCAAAAAAAAAAAAAGAAAAAAGTATTGGATTTCAGCAAAACATCAGAACTGAGCATCAAGATCTGCTGTGTGAACGTAGCCCAAGAGTCTATACTTGCATTATATTTTTTGCTGCATTCATTGTGGGAAATAAGGGAACCTAGTGAGGCAGGGTTCATTGAAGAGGACTATAACTTTCTGTCAGAATATCTATGAAGTAACACCTCCTTTAATAAATATGCTCTGGGACACACAGGCTCATTCACAGTAGTCAGCGGACAAGTGAATGCCTGGGAGTCCCTATCAGCATGAGGTTATGCACATGGAAGCAACTCTAATCAGAACCAGTCAATCAAA
This sequence comes from Brachyrhaphis roseni, assembly GCA_903066815.1. Classification (NCBI taxonomy): domain Eukaryota; kingdom Metazoa; phylum Chordata; class Actinopteri; order Cyprinodontiformes; family Poeciliidae; genus Brachyrhaphis; species Brachyrhaphis roseni. Next base: position 44,128 of record CAEFZY010064790.1, on the reverse strand, counting down.
TACCGGAACTAAGCTCTCAAGTTCCACCTATCAGCTGAGGAAAACAAACACACACTTATAAATACATATTGGCTATGAGAGCTTCTAGAGAGTGAATTATAGCAAGACTGTTCTGGATTAAAGAGCTCTTAAAGAGGCAGTATTAGGCACATAGTGACATTTTACAGCACAATCAAGTAACTATGTTATCTTCAGTAACATAGTTGTAGCATTATGTCTATAAAAAAAATTTGACTTTGCGATTTGACACCTTTTTAAGAACTGCCTACTCTTTCCGGCTCTCCGACTTTGACACAACACAACTATGCATATTAAGCCATTTAGAACCGTTCTCAGAAGAGTTGGACTGAGAAGTATTTCATATGATAAGCTCAGTAGGCACACAGTTCTACTAGGTGTTTGCTAGGTACTGCTGCCACTAGTCTGGAGGAGGAGCTGGGTGGGGCACATTTGGGGGGGATGCTCTGTGAGATAGAAGCTTTTCTGGAGACTGCAGCTCCAATTAAACATTATTACTGACAGTATATTTGTGGAAATAGGTGGCACCAATAGCTGCCACAGGAGATTCAAGGATTTTGTAAACGTGCACCAAAGAATCCAAGCAACATTCCAGGTATGTTTTTGATGAGGGAATAATATCATAACATGAAATAAACCTCCAACAAGTCAATTTTACATAACAGCCCCCTTTTAAATCAAACAATCAGTCTACTTTAAGAACAGAATTGCTTCAAATTCTGCATCTGATCAAGCACTGAAAAACTTTGATCACATCAGTCTAACTTTATGTTATCTGTTCCTACTAATACTTTGACACCTGTGCAAGGATTTGCACTAAACAGCTCTCTACTTCTTACCAAGTGACATATTAAAATAAAGCTAGAATCCCATCTATAAAAATTGTCAGAACAATTGAGAACTGTGCTGCTTTATTCAATGGTACTTTGACCATTACACTCTGTGGCATAAACATATTTTATGAGTTTAGAAAATTGAGATAATCTGCATAATTGTTGATTCTTTGCTCACTTGTAGCAAAGCAGTTCAGCTGAGTAAAATAATATTTTCTACAAGATTTTCTACACAAATAATTTGACTACTTAGAAACACCATATGTACTCATATCGAAAAAAAAACTACGTTAAAGCACATATAGCAAAATTAAAACTGACAGAAATCTGAAGAACACTTTACTGGACTGTTAATTTTTCTTTTGCTGAAATTGTTAGGCATTTAAAATCTCAAGTTGAACTTTCTACAACCATCTTACTAAACTTAAGTGAAATTAGCCCCCACATGCTTTACTTTTAATAAAAGTGGGGCTGCATTAGAGCTACTATTCTGAAGATAAAGCAAGTTTACAGAGGTCATCAAAGGTACACCACTAGTTTTTAGCAGTGAAGTATTGTTTTGTCCACATTCAGCTTATGATGGCACTGCTTCACTGTGAGTTTTGGATGAGCAAACAGAATATAGCAGAACACCAACAATTAATTGAAACAATTTTTTGCTTGGTCATGTGCTAAAATAAGATTTTGTTAATATTTTTAAAAGGCATAACAGCTCTAACAACATTCTGTAGTACCAATTAGCCTTAATGTATAGCGCAGTCATTTGGCATAGTTGTTGTTAGAGCTGAACATAGATATGAAGGAATAAATTCACTCAGATCTCTATTCATGTATGTAAAGCATTTATTTTTTTTTAATCTTACTTCATAATCCTTAAAATACTGTTACTTTACTTTACCTAAAGACATGTGTGACTTGGGTCTAAGCATGAAGAAATTAACATTTTGAGAAAATAACATTGAGATTTGTCATGTCAATGACATATGGTATAAAGTAGGCATATAGTAACAGGTAAATGGCCAATACTTGTGTAGAGCTTTATCAGGACCCCAGACCACTTCACACTACACTTCACACACTACATATTGCAAGCTGCCCACAGCTGCCCTGGGGCAGTCTGACTGAAGCGAGGCAGCAATGCAATGGCACCACTGGGCCTTCTGACCAACACCAGCAGGCAAGGCGGAGAAAGTGTCTTGCCCAAGGACACAACTAGTAAGGCAGACAGAGTCGGGGCTCAAACCGGCAACCCATCAGTTCTAAGATGAACTCCAAGTGTTGGATTGATTGGAAAAATTCTTTACAATATTCAGGATAGAAGGCTACTTTTACTCTCATGTCGCCTTCTTTTTTTTTATTTTGTTCTAAACTTGATGAATGTTTAGCAACGTTTACAAAGTCTTTGATTGTCCACAGTCAAATAATTATTAGCTAAATAAGTCGGAAAGTTGGTCACACAACCTTGGTGTCAAAGCCACTCCAAGCATTTACCATGTCAAGGTAAGTGAACTTAGCTGGTGCAGCAAAAGTGATTGCATAGCATAGGATGAGACAGTCGTTAATAATTTTATTATAAATAGGTAATTGCTGAAACATTTCAAAAGCAAATGCAATTATGCAAATTTTGTCACAACGGCACATATGTATTGTTAGCATCACAACTGAATATCCTAACATGTCAAGTACAACTGGTAGTAGTCTGGCTTAGTAGCATAACAAGCAGTGTGTTCTGTAGTGTCACATACTAAAGACTTATCTACCAAAGGCTGCATATCTTTCCAACATTACTGAAACACTAAGGAGATACACAATAGTGTGATGGGACTAATACCAATACATATGAAAGGCAATAAAAAGTCTAAAATATAAATGAAGTTTATTGCAATATCAAATCACTTTGAGCTGTGGTATGCACAGACCATAGCTCATATTATGACCTTCATATTTGTCTTGAGTTGTAGTAATTTCCAAGTGAAAAAGTGTACAACAAAAGTTCTCACAACACTTAACAATCTAGACAACCAAACTAGGGATGTTCCCAGCCACAAGTAGCTTGGAGGGGCATGATGAAACTGAGTGAAGTCTATTGCCAGTTGTGACTTTAACTTTTAACACCTCCTACTCCAACTAACATCTCAAAGGAATGAAAACAAAACCTATTTAAAAAGCATAGCTGCCAATGTAGCAAAGCTTCCTCAAAGCTTCCTCAGGTACATAATGATCTACACAGGACACTATTAGAGTGACACTAAGCAGGCAGGGACTTTCACTAACAAACCCACTAGTTTGAAAAAGACAAAAAAAAAGGTCAGGATGGAAAGTAAAATAACTAGCTGTCAGATGCCTGTGAAGAACTACTCAGAAATTTACTAGTTGTAAGTAAAAGAATCCTTTAAACACTTCCCTTAGGACTTGGATGTTTCTAAATCAATTTTAAAGGTTACATTTTCTTAAATTGAAAACAGTCTTCATGGTATTTTTTATCATGTTAACTGTGTTATATATCTGTTTTGAGAATAAGTTAAAACTCCTTTCATCAGCTTTGGATAGAAACAGTTATAATAAATAACTACTTTAAAAGCAAATTATGTTAAAAATGTATCCTAGTGATCTTCTAGCTTTAAATCTTCTTGTCCTTTTCTATGCAATTTTTTTCTGAAGCTGGGAACTTAAGTTGTCAGCCGCTGGTTCATCTGATATCATCCAAAAATCTTAACTTTTTGCATTCAGATACTTTTTCTATCCTGTCAGCTTTTTCTCACAGTGGCACTCTAGTACAGCTGTGACTGTCTGTGTGAGATAATACAGTTTACACACAATCATTTGACAAGCAGAAAGAGTACATTTGACACAGTGCACTTGGCATTTTCTTGATACTGTAACAAGTAGCGTGTATAAATGTAAGTGTTTACATTTTTAACAGATACATGCAGTTAACCCAATATAGTTTGATGTGGTAATGCACTCACATATTTTCATGTTTTCCAGCTAAAAGCATCGGTCCTACTTTAAGCTTTTCTGTTTGTCTCAAATGTGTCGCTTTACAAACTGTAATGTATTTTATTAGAATGTTATGTCATAAACCACATAGCTGTGAAATAGAAAGCAAATATCAAAAGCTCTCCAAACATTTTACAATTAAAAGTCTGAGAAGTGTGGCGGGCATTTATATTAAACCACCTTATCTTTGTTGAGTCAACTTTGTAAGTTAGCAATTGTTCCGTACTCTTTTCATTTCCTGATGATGGGTTGAGCAGTGCTAACAAATATTCAAAATCCAAATATTTGTTCACTAATGCTCGCTAGCAAATCTCTGAGGCTTTTACAAAACAGCTGTGCTTACTGTATATAGACTTGTGGACTCTGTTTAGTAATTTTTTGATACAAACAGGCCTTTAATTATGCTGCATTCAGATTTCTGATATTCATTCAAGAAAAAAAAAATGTTTAGAGCCCTGCAATATTTTCCTTGAACTTCACAGTGATGTATTACTCTGTGCAGGTTTATCACATAACATCCTAATAAAACACATTAAAGTTTATGACTGTGACATGACTAAATGTTCAACGAGCATCAATGCTTTTTCAAGACACTGTATTTTGGAAGGTGCAACAGAGGTCATTTAATACATTCACATTTAAAGTTCAAGTCCCTTACGTTTATGCATCACGCTTTGCTCATCAGCAACAAAGACACAAAATGATTTTAGTTAATGCAGTCCTGAAAGAGCAGCTTTGCTGGACAGAATATAATGCACTCACATGTTTTCAAGTTTTCCAGCTAAAAGCAACCCTGCAGCTGAGTGAAGGTGTACAATCATAGGCACTGCAGCATGACTTCAGCCTCAGGGGTAAGTAATAAGTAAGTGTGGCACACTTCCAGAAAGTATGCAATTGGATTAGGGAAGTTGTAGAGTCAATGACAGGATCTAAGCACCCAGATGACAGTCTGCCACAAAATACTATGTTTTTCTCTGCTTTCTCCACTGGTTGATGCTCGTTGGGATAGTTAAACATTTATTTAGTTATTTCCGTTGCTCATTTCTCCTCTGTTCATTGAACATATACAAGCTGTATTATTTATTTATTACAAAAATAACACGCAAAACTCAATTTTTTTCTCCCTTTGTCTAAAATTATTCACCACATCTTCCATACAAACAAGAAGGCTGCGACCTTATATAGTGGAGAAAAAAAAAGAGACATCTCACCGTCTCTTCTGCTGTTGCCCCTCAACACTTTGGCATTGGCGACCTGAGCCTTCCCGACTTTGCTTAAAGTGGCCAACAATACAATTATCCACATCTGGAAAGCCATCGCTCCATTCATGGTGCAGTTAAACTTTTGCCCTCTTTAACAAACTGTCCTCTTCACCTTCCAAATAAACGATTAACTTGTAATTCCCAGCGAGCGAGACGCTTCGACCGCTTTTCTTTGAACAGCTCTTGTGTCTGCCAATATGTTTACTCTTTAGATTAAGGAAATAAGAGTGTTGCTTTCCAGTAGCCTCATGAGGTGCGGACACAATGTCTCGGCTTGTGCCAAAGTACCAAAGTGTGGAAGAAGTTGCCTTGCTGTGAAAGTTAGGCTCCTGTTGAAACCGAGGGCAAACTCCGAAACAAGGAAGAGCAGGTGGAGGATAATATAGCTCCGCTCACGGTCAGACAATGAGATTAGAGGCGTCGGAAGTCTTATCACGTTGAAAATAAAAAAATTCAGGTCAGTCGCTGACAAATAGTTTCTATCTAACGCATCTACACTGTGAAACTCAGGGCGCGTCAAAAGTTTGCCAACAGAGCGGCGCGCGCTCTCCATTCACGAGCGCGCGCGTGTGTATTTGTGGGGTGTGTTACAATAACAGATGTTGGCACAGGCGGTCAAAAGTTATTTATTTATTTATTTTTTACAAAACATTTAAAGTCACAAATAAACTCTATGTATCCAATCACCCACCCACACACATACAATACAAACTTTACCAACATATTTTTATTATTATTTTTATATTATTGGGATTATCCAGAGGAACTGCTCTAAGTGACTAGGAGGGTCATCTTTTTCTCCCTGCTCTCCCAAAAATGATTAAAATCACAAAACACCATGTTCTCTTGAACCAGCTGCTGTAAGTAATCTTTTGAGCCGGATTTATTATCACACCCAAAGCTACATAATGGAAGTGATAGCCTTCTTTTTTTCTTAGCAATTTATTTTTAAGACAATGTATTTCAACATCTATTATTAGCTTCTCTAAACTAAATTGCACTTCACTACCTTTATTGTACATTTAAATAACAGCATATGTTCCCAGAATCGGGCCAAGATATTTTGCTTCTTTTTTTTTTCTTTTTTTTTTGCACATACACCAAACAACGTTGTTCAATCTGTGTAAACGTGCTGCTCAGTGGAAGCGCTCCAGAGTGACACCTTGCTAAAGCTTCTGTAACTTGCTAAAGGCTCAACATGATGCTACAGGTAGACTGTGGAATTCATGATTTTTTTTTAGAATCAAGGCTTGCAAACCAGGCTTTCGTTTTATAGGTACAATAATACTAGCTTCAGCTCATGTGATTTTTAAAAAAATCAGCTTTTGTTTTTGTCACTCAGTCACAGCCAGTGCCTGGGGGCTTCAAATATGTGACTCTTCCTTAGTTTTTTAACTTACAGTCACATTTAATTTCAAGAGTAATTTCTTCTTTATAGGATGAACTTGCCAACTTGCCATTTCCAGCTTATTCAGCACAAAGACTTCCCCTTAGCCTGCAATTGGCTAATGACTAATGCAGCACCTAAAAGTTTGAATCACTTAGGGAATTATATAGGTTATTAATAGAGAGAAGAAATTAATTAAAATTAAAGGCTATTAAACCACTCTGCTGAGCTTCAAAGGCATGTGTACTCGGGGAGGGAATTGCACATGCACATAAAGATCAGTGGAGGGCACAGAAAGTATCACACCTCATATAAATGTACACAATGATAGCGATAACTTAGAGCACATTTTTTACCACACTTAAAATATGACTGTGCAACAGAATCCAAGGGAAATATTAATAACAAAAATAGCATAATCATGTTAATGCACATCAATTACTGTTACTATAATTTTACAATACCATTCTTCTATAAAGAGAGGCTTACGGTATTCATTAGTGGATTACATTGCAGTGCGGTATAGCAGACATGCACATAATCTGTCTTTTACCATATCTCCCACTCCCTCTCTACTTAGTATGTGTCCACAGCATGTGTGTGCTTGAATGATCTGGCATTTGTCTCCTCTTCCCTGAAGCTTATGTCTAATGCGTGTTTGTTTGCATGCATGTAGATAGGCTTCCTTCTCGATATGTGTTTGTTCAGTCCACCTCACAAACCGAAATGGTGGAATTAATTAGGTGCCCTTGAGCAAAGCAGTGTGGTTCAAGATTAAGCTTTGAACATTTCAAGCACTATTTCAAATCCAGTCATTAACATTGACTTAGAAGTACAAGTTTTTATGAAAGCCATTGCAGTCTGAGAAACTGAAGATTTATTAATCTGATACATTTCAGTGGTCTAAAAATGGAGACAATTTCACTCTTGGTTTACCAGGAAATCCACAGCAGCCACAGCTCTTTCAATAAGCCTTGAATGTAATCTGATGATTGTAAACCTGCTGTAACAAAACAGAGATTTGATTCTCCTGCATCCATTGCCAGTATTTCTCATATGTCTATTGTCTATCACAGGTGACAATATATCTTTTTCTGAAATCTAAAATATTTTGATTACAAAAAAGGAAAGTGGTGGAAATATTCACTCACTATCCAATTTGTTAGTTACAATATTCCTGTATTGGGCTGAGAAATTTTGGTTCATATTGGCATAATAGCATCATGCAGTTTGCTGCACATTTTTGCAACTGAGAATCCATGATGCAACTGTCCAGGTTCACCAAACCCAAACATTGCTCTGTTAGACTGGGTGTGTGGAGGGGAGTATAAAACTGAACATAAGGATGTAGAGTTTCAGACATCACTGAAAACTAATGTGGAGCATATACTAGAGCCCAGTCACTATGTGTCTTCATCTAACTTTTTTGTGGTCCCTTCATGTCCTTACCCTCCAGTTACTGTCTATCCTCTTTTCATGTTCTCTAATTTGTCTTTCTATGCCTCTTATGACTTATTTCTGCTGTGACTTTCACTATCTATCTCTCAACATTCCTCACCTCCTTATCCCTCCTCTACCCTGCAACAACCCATTCTCTGCACTTTTCATCTTTTCCTCTTCATCGCTTCATGCCACCTCCCATCTTTCTTCTGTCCCCTAATCATCTCTCGTTTTTTTTTTTTTTTTTAATTTCCCTGGCAGACAGCTCCAATGCTGCTCCTTTTAGTCACAGGCTTTTAATTAGGGGAAAGCAGATTAGGAAGGACACTCTCTACCCGGCAAATGGTGGACACACATGCAATGCCCACTCACATTCAGCTCTATATCCACATGCACAAGCACACAGTTAAAAACGACACACCTTGTTTACCAGTTTCTTCTTAAAACCTACGTTTACAGACCGACATTCTGTCCTCTCACAATGTGTTCAGCGTTTTTGTTCAGTAGGTTTGGACAAGAACTTTGTCTGTGCATTTTTGCACCAGTGAGAGAAACAACTTTGAAAGTTAGATCCACAGACTTCTTAAAGAGACTCAAATTAATTATTGATTGTTTTTTTAGAACATTTTTATTGTTTTATTATCATTTAAAATTAAACTTATTTATTATTCCCCCATCACTGTATAGATTTGGATGACTCCTTAGTTATTCATAAGAGGATATTAATCTCTCAGAGTACCCAGGACAAAAGACATGCAGTTCCTTTTTGTAGAGCAAAAAGGTTAAGAAAGTATTATTACTTTAAGCACATATCTTTTAGACCTTATGTCTAACTTTGAAAAGGATGTATCACTTGGAATTAGAAATGGGAGTCAGTGCATTTATGCTTAATTTCATGTCAGCTCTCTAAGACAGTTGAATTCCTGAAGGCAGTAGTACCCACCCCACCTCCTCACAACCTAGTTTTGAGACGTATCCCTGCTGTGGCACGTCAGATTTCAAAGATTACTTTACTCCAGCTGGATAGCGAATGTTCAGACCTGATGTTCATCTGCAGGATCAAAGATTATAGGCATTCAATGTTAGTTTTTGGCCTTCCCGCTTACTTGCTGAGATTTCTCCAGATTCCCTGAATCTTTGGTTGATATTATGGACTGCAGATGCTAAAATCCATAAATAACTTAGAATTGTACGAAGAGAAACATTGTTTCTAAGCTATTGGACTATTTGTTCATGCAGTTGTTCAGAAAGTGGTGAACTTTGCCCCATCCTTGCTTGTGAATGACTGTGAATTCAGGGATGCTCTCTTTATTCTCAGTCATGACACTCACCTGTTTCCAATTAGCATTGTCAGCTGTGAAACGTTCCAAACAAGTGTTTTTTTTGTTTGTTTGTTTTTAGCATTCCTCATCTTTCCCAGCCTTTCGTTGCCAATGTCCCAAAGTTTTTGGCAGTACTGCAGGCATCAAATTCCAAATGAGTAAATATTTAGAAAACTACAATAAAGTTTTCCACTTGAACATTTTATATGTTGTCATTGTAGTGTATTCAATTTAATATAAGTTGAAAAGGAGTTCTGCTTGTTTTACACAATGTTCCACCTTCTTTGGAATTGAGGTTGTAGTTAGATGTTTATATTCCTTGACAATGAATACACAACTCATTATATCTAGCAATGATTTTAGCATTTTTAAAAAATGGAACCCTTCTATTGCACCATACTAGTGTCATAAAGTGAAAATGATCACAGACATGAAAATAATTTATGCATATCTGATGTAATAGCAGATTTGGTTGGTTAAAAACACTCACTGTGCTGTCACTAAAACTGTGACAACTAATCCAACTTGAATCAAAGGGATTATCATAGCTGATAAGACAGTTCTCTCTCTACACAATCAAATGTTACCTTTCTTCTATAGCAACTGCAGCGTTGTGATAAAACCCTCTCAGGAGTAGATTAAACTACGACCAGCGCCTAACAGGATATAAGCACAGCGTTGCAAACAGGAGGCATTTGTGTTTGATAGTGGATAGGTTTATGGTTGATCCTTTTAACATCTTGACTTTCTAGTCTCACTCTTGTTTGCTTTTCCAAACATCCAAATTAGCTTATCTTAATCACAGTGGTTCCATTTTGCTTGCATACAGATTTTCTTCTTTCAATTGTGTATATGTGCAAACATTATCTTACAATCTCTCCTGAATGCGGTATGAGTAAATGTGAATTTGTCATCTATGTGCTGAGGAACTTATTCTGTGGATGCAAACTACATAAATGGAAGTTTTAGTTTAATTCAATAAAATTATGTTTTGAGCTTCTAAATTGAACTGTATCAGCTGTTCTTGACAGTCAACATTCTATTGCAGTTTTAATAGTAGCACAACAGTTATGAAGAATGTGGGACTTCCATAGTTTTCTGGGTTTTTTTCTCCAGGTCTTTTATCTGTCCCACCCTCATCGCTTCTGTCGATTGGGTATAATGATCGTCACTCGAGGGCCTTTATCTAAAATTTATAGTTCATTTGCAAGTGGAACAACAAACTTTTCTCATGTGAATACACCCATAACGTCAAGTTTCACAGTAACCTAATCATCTTTGAGAAAGAATCTCAATGCCCATAAAAATTATGACTTTTTCTACATTATTCTGGAAAGAATAAAATGTACTGATTATTCCTTATGAAGGAGAAGTAAGTAGGACTTATAAAACAAAATAATGTTTTCCTTCAAACGATACACTCACACTTTCCCGAAATACTCTTCCCTCCACCTTCAACTGTCAGGAAACCTCAACTTTCTTCTATTTCTTTCTTCCAAATTGATCTCTTGTAATTTATCAGACATCTCCTATAAATTGATTATTTTACAAAATTACTTCAGGAAGAGCTGTGCACATTTCTTTTATTTGTACTTTGGTGCTCTATATTTTGTTTGAGCTACCAGTTACTACTGGCACTAGCACATAAATGTCCTTGTTTTCATTCCAGCATTATGTAATGGTTGTTACAATTTTACATATTTCAGTAAGCTCATGGCATCCTTCACTTGCCAGAACATGCATTCCATTTATTCAAAATAGTAATCCAAAGAGAGCAAAATATAAAAGAGGCCAAAAGACAACCTTGAACGCATTATCAGGGAAAAATTAAAGTATCTTAACACCAGGGAACAATCTAGTCAATAATCACCAAAAAATGTTACATTAGAATGTCTGAAATCGTCATAGTACTGACATCAAAACAGGCAATCAGATAGGATATATTTGTCTCAAGTTATCACTACGCTCATCCTTCAGGGAATGTGGAAATGTGTTTTATTTTCCTTACGATAGATGACACAGTAATATAATATAATATAATATAATATAATATAATATAATATAATATAATATAATATAATATAATATACACACACAGTAATATAAAGCTCTCCACACCACAGTGATGTAAGTATTGGTGACAAGCTGGAAACTGGTTTATTTTAGTGGAAGTGAGAGGGGCATTGCAGGACAGTGTGAAAAGCCAAGACATTTTCAATTTTCAGCTTTGCAATGGTTGATATCCGTCCACAATTTTTGTATCAAAGCAGCCACATCCTAGCTTTAAGACTCAGGTCAATGTACTTAAATAACTGTATTATACAGTCTGTGCACTGCAGTGATTAGATGCATCAGAATTGTTTTCACAAGTGATACCATGCAGTACATTGGTGTTTTGGATCTAGTGTATCTTCTGTTGGGACATTTTGGTAACAAAACAGCTTCTCTGTGACTGAATGAGTAATCACTCATTTAAAGCGAAACGTTTGTCTTTCATTATGTTAGTCTTTGTCATAATGCCAGAGAAAGACTAGAGTGGGCAGTCACGACACTGAGGCACAGAGAAAGTTTAAAACATTTACTTACCCAAGAAACTAAAAATGGAAGTTAATTGGATCCTGAAAACAAGCAGATGCATATAAGTAAACTTTACTGGAGATTTGTGCTTATGGTTAGGAGAACAAGAAGATCCAAGAAGAGGTAAACACACTGCAGTTCTATGTGAAGGCAGATACATGAATACTCTTGGCATTATATAATGGAGTGGAATGCTGCTAATATGACTGTTGAATTAACTTGCCCTATGATTGATGTAATGAATGTGTCTGCTTCCAAAGTGTTTCAATATTTGCAACATAGTGGAGCTGGAACATTCATATATGTGTATATAAATGTGGCAGGTGACTGGACATGGACATACAAAATCTAGGGAAGATCTGACTAATTTCTTTCTTTTTTTTTTGCCTTGCGTGTTGCACAAGTCACACTACCCTGGGCAGAAACCCATGACACCCATATCCAAAACCAAAACTGATCAATTATATTAATTATTTACCAAGCAAGTTGCAGACTTATAGTGTAGAGTCCTATATAGATTGTTTTTCAACTAAGAATACTTTAAAAATAAACTTTCTCAAAAAGAAGGTTACAAATGTTAAGATTTAACCTCATAGAAGACATTATGTTGAACTGATTTAATGTGTAACGTTCTAAAGATGTATCTTAAAGTGCTATCAGACCAAGATGTCAAAATCAACTTCTAACATACACACATGAAATATAATTTATCAAATTTTGCTTAAGTTATTAAGCATTTTCTTAATAGTTAGCTACAAATACTAAGTAGCTAACTTCTAATTGATATGATATAACATGGCAATGTTTAGGCTCTTACATACATTCACATTCAGTTAGTTAGAATATGTGTTCCAAAAAGGCTTGTTTGCCAGAATAAAAGCACCTTTTGAAAAAAAAAAAAAAAGCAGATACTAAATATATTTCCATTAATCTCACATTTCTGAAATCATTTTTATATTTGAGATTTATTCTTCTAATCTTAAATGTTGTATTGTCATTACCTGTAAACAAAAAGTCACCACAGCTTAAAAACATTAGTTTTTTGTGATACTAGTCTGTGTTTCACTGAGTGAAACAAAGGAGCTTTTCAATAACATTCAATTTTCTAGAATGCATATAAACATATCTATGTTTTTCCAAATATGTATGTAGTACAAATAACTGTGGGGGTGTACATGTGCATGTATGTGTGTGTTTACTGCAGAATAATACCAACCTATATTGCACTCATCTACCCAGAATGGCAGATGAACATGTGTCTGTACACATGCATGTATATATTATCCATTGGGATCATCCTACTCTTCAGATGTTTGTGAGCCAGTGAATGCACTCAGGCCTCAGAGGTTTCCCTTGTCATGGATTTTGAATTCTGCCCCGTGGCTTATCTACTGAACAGCTGCTCTCTCCTTCAAGGCTTTTTCTCGTCTTTTGCTCGCATTCCTCTCAAGTCATTGTTTCTGTCTGTTTTACTTTCCTCTTTTCATACAGCTAATTTTCCCTTGCCTATCTGTTCTTGCTGAATGCTTGCAGATATTCCATAAACAAGTTGACAGAAACCTGAACAATTCAGGTTGTATCAAACTAGTAAACTTTTACACCTTGTATCGAGTTGTGCTGTTCTTGAAACAATTGAGAAATATTTCTATATTTAAATATTGCCAGCATTTATTTGGATTATTGTATCCAGTTACTTTTGTTTGTTCTTCAAGGAGTCAAGACTACTTGAACATAGAAGATACAGTCTTTTATATTATACAGACCTGTATAAGCTATCAAGAATAACAGAATAAACAAGGGTTAAGTATGTAAGTATGGAAAGGTTTGTTTTTGGGAACAAAATTAAATGAGGTGCAGAACATACCTATCTATTTATGAATCAGTATTTGCAGACTCACTTATCACAATTTTTTCTATAGACTGCAACTTCTGGTAGAATTTTTCATAGCGCATATCTAAAATATTTGAAATACAGCTTAGGGAATACCTAAGCATCCATTGTCAATAGATTCAAATTCCATTGCATCCTTTACATTTGAACCTACTAACGTTCAGTTCTATGCTGAAAAATGTGGGAATACGTAGAGGACTGTCTACGACATTCAGCAGTACCAGTTTGTTGAAGTCTCTCAACAAGACTGAATCACCAGTAACACCATTCAAGAACAATGAGACCAACAACCACACATTTAACTACAAATCAACGAACAAAGGTTGAAGTAGTCCACCCATGTCTGCCGAAAGAACACTGATTGATGGTGATATATCCCTTTAAGGTGCTACTGACCCACTCATTGGAGAGTGCAACAAGATGCAGCAAACAGGACACATGTCAAGTATATAGCAGAAGCCTTGAATCTTCTATGTCTTGTTTTGTTTCAAGTAAAGGCTCTACAATGGACTGTGAAGTAGAGAAAAACATGATGGAAAGCATCCCCCAACCTAATGGGGATGATCCAGTTATCAATTAATGTCCAAAGCATTAGGCAAAACAGAGGAACATATTATTTTCTATTAGTTTGGTACAATGGGCTCTTATTGTTCTGGAAGCCATTGTGTACTGTTCTTCTTATTGAGGTCTGCAATGTTGTGGTATTTTTTAAAAACACATCATGTACATTTCATCAGGTCATTGTTTCTGCTGCTTCACCAATGAATTTTCCAACATGCAAGAACCAGATACTGAAGCTAATTATGATTAACTTCTGAGCTCACTTGTTTCTGCTGCAACAAAAAATGCAGTTATGGTTAAAGATTCATAGCAAAACAAATTGTAAAACTACTGCTTTGAGATTGAAAAGGCCAATAATCTTTCTTAATGTCCTGTTTTGTTTCTGCTTCATATACCAACCTGAACTACTTGCTTTGCAAACTTAGAACTACATTATCAGTTTCTCATTTTTTTCTTCAATGTTAATTGATTGAAATTTGGCATGTAAGAAATTAATCCTTTGATTTGATGTTTCATTAGTTCCCTGTCTTTCCTTTGCGTCTTAAGCATACCCCATCACTCCTGCGCTTCAGTTTTTAATTAAAGATTAAATGGAAGTTAAACACAATGAGACATTTAGCTATTTCTGTTGGCTGAAAAGGTGCAGACTATTGAATTCTGGGTGAGAACATTCAGAGAATAGAAAAAGATAGGGTAAGCTGGTGGCTGTTACGAGATGAAGTCTTGTTGCACGCCTCGGCATTGTGGCACAAAGCAGAATGCCCTACAGTGCTTCCTCTGTGATTCAGATTTTTATTCCATATAACACTCCTTACTACCTCTTCTCATTCTTGCTTCCTCTTAAATCTTTTTCCTGTCCATCTTGCCCTTCTGTCCCATTCCCCAGTGTACATCATCAAACCCCTTCTGCCCCACTGCAATGTCTAGATTTTTAATGAGCCTACATTTAGCCTTGCTGGATGAGAGGAATGTTTTTTTTTAAGCATTTTATCTTGGACTGCATTTTTTGCTGTCACCTTGGAATTTTTGTACCATCTGCCTCATACATTTTATTCTCAGACATCAAATCCCTTTACCATCTCTAGCTCTCTAGATCCACCCTTCTTCCAAGAAATTCATTATGACATATTAGATGCATTAGTAAGAGGAATGAGAGCCAAATGCACTTGTATTCAAAACAGCAACATGATTTGTCCATTAGTAATCTTTCTTCCTGCTTGAATGCTTAACTGCATAAATCTTTCTATTTTCAGCATTCAGTGTCTGCAATATCTAAATACAAAATACATCACTAAAGGATTTTTTTCTTTTTATGTAAAATCCTTACCTGACTGAAAGTATATAACAAAAGTTCTATTTAGTCATATTTTAAAAAGTAGCAGTACTTATTTTCCTTCATAGGTTTCTAAAATGTAGAAAGTGAAGAATAGAAGTCTAGAGCTTCATGTAGCTTTGCAGACTCACCACCACGTCTCATAAATTTGACCAGTAGTGTTATAGAACCAAATTATTATAGGGGGTACAAAAAGGAATAAGAAATGTTTTTTTGTAACATCCATCTATCCATTTTCCACATTCACTGCATTAGGCGAGAGTCGGTCTGGACAGGACACCAGTCTATCCATGCATGCACAAACTCATGCCTAATTAACATTTTAGGAGAAACTTAATAGCCTAATAAGATAATAGCAACATTGACACAAGGAATACTTTTATTTCAGATTTTTCAAATCTTTACAAATCTCCTAAGGACGGTTGTAAATGGCATAATGGAAAGGTATTGTTGTGATGATATTCAGAAGGCAGAGTGTCGAAAAGAGCAGGAACTTCTTAAAAGGAATAAAATCAGGGTAAAAAATTCAGTTCTTTACCCAGTTTAAAAGTTTTACACATTTTAAACTGAACCAACCATAATGCTACTTTGGGTAGGGGCGTAAAAGAATATGAGGTACAAATAAAATCCTGAATTTATGACAAGATGCCAGGATCCCATCATGGAGTCTGATGACTCTGGCACAAAGTCATACTAAAAACTAACTGCTGCCTTGATAGCAATCTAAAACACAAAAGCCAGAAACTCTTACACTCACTTGTATAAGCTAACTAAGGCCCTGGACACACAAAGTTTTTACTTTGCTGCAGAAAGTGGTGTTTATATTATTAGGGTACCAATGTTCTCCTCTGAACTTATTTAACCTTTATAAAAAAGTCTGCAGTCAGATGATGGGTTTTCTTTTCATATTTGGACATTAGGCACCAGCTGCATATCTTAGCACTTCATTTGATCTTGTACAATAGTTCATACTATAATTTCATCAAGATCCCAACGTCCTGGAAACTCCATTAAAAGGCTTTTCCAATGGTGTTGCCTGACATTCTGTTTTTCTTTTTAGGTATCTTACTGTTTATGACTAAGCAGCCTTAGTCTTTGGCTGTCACATTCATAACATACAATGAACTTGACCTGACAAAATAAAAACAAAGTTTTCAAGTCATGGTTTCAATTATTGAATAGAAAATGCTATCCAAACCAACCTGCACCTGTGTAAAAATAGGTTGCAATTGCTACTCTTGTCAAATCAAGAATTGTGATGAATCACATTTAATAGATTTTGATTCAAAAGACATAGCCAGACATGATCTTTGAGAGGCTTGTAGAATAAAGGAATTGTTCAGATGGCACATATATGTAAACATAAAGTTGGCTAATGTTCTCAGAAAGCAACATGTAAAAGCTTGAACTAAAATCAATTTAAAACAAATAAGAAATAAAGTAAATTATATCCACCAGTCTCAAAAAGATCAAAAGGCCATTTCTAAGGCTTTGGGACTTCAGCAAACCACAGCTGGATCCATTATCTACAGCTGGAACAGGTGAAATTTCCCAGGTGAATCTGGCCTACAAACTACTCCAAGAGCATGTAAACAATTCATCCAGCAGATCATAAAATAACCAACAACCACATCAAAAGGACTACAGGCATCAGTTAAATAAATAACACTCCAACACAAGCTGACACTGTTACTTAATGAAATTCCCAGCTGATCATTGATGACATAGATTATGAGGAAAGTCTGAAAGATGAGTACAACAACTCAGATGAAACATACATACATATAGATGGCACATCACGGCAGTGGAATGGAAATGTTGTAGCAATGACCAGTAATGCCACATCATTTCAGGCTATGCTATACCGATACCATGTACGCACCAACAAAGATTCCCTCACCTCGGGATGCTAAATATGTGGAGTGGCTGACATGGCAGGTGATTTGATCTTATCTTTTGTTAGATTTGTTAGATTAAGAATTATTTCAATGCTTTGGGGCACACCTAGACTGTTGGAAAAACATTGAACTTTCAGTCTTAGAATGAAGTGATCATCAGGATGGAAAACTAAACAAAAAGTAATGTCATTGCAACAAAAGGTAGCTTAGTCTGTCCCGATATAGTGGCACAGCACAGTTTTCAATCTTCACCCCAGTACACATGCAAATGGTGGAGACACCTTATAAATTACATGGATAGTTCATATGTGACTGGCCTTGATGTAGAAAATCTACTTAATTTATTTATATTTGGACTCATGTATGCATGTAAAAAGCATTTTAAGTGAGCCAGCACATTTGATATAACCACTTGTGATTTAACCAGATTTGTTGTTGTTGTTCTTGTTTTAGAGCACAAAATATTTAACCATTTCAGTTGCAGATTACTAAAGAGAAGAAACATCAACAGTAGATATTTAGCCCCAGTAAATATCTACTATATAGTTAAGTAGGAACAAACTGACCTGGATCAATCTGCTGAGTATGTAGGTATTCTGAGTCATATGTGTGAAAAATTTGCTTTGGGGGAGAAAAAAAAACATTTGCTATCTGTAACTCAAATGTTTCAAAATATGTCTGTCTGAGCAGTAGCTCATGACTGTTTCTTTTCTTGGGAGCTGCTTTGGTCCATGAGCTGTTTGTGGTTTAGCACAAACAGCAATCAACACCAGCTGAGTCTGCAGCTCATTTTGTATCTAAAATCATCTTGCTTGTTATCTCTGCAAAAGAGAATATGGGCAGAAAATAAGCCACTTGCAAGTCACAGTGCAGTGTACAGCTGAAAAGACTCTGAAACAGCACTGAACTTCTAATTCAACACTTTATTTTTAGTTATTTTTTTCAGTGTTGCTTTAAATTATGTCCTTGAGACTCTGCAAAGTAACATGGTTAAAACATAAAGAAGGGAAATATTGCTTCCTATATTTTTATCCATAAAAAATACAGTATGAGTGAAGATATGACCCACCACTGAGATTTACGCTCACTTAAAGGATTAAAGTGAACACAATTTCCCTTATCAGCACAAAGCATTTTAAAGACAATTATCTGCCCTCCCATGGCTCTTCCTTGCCACTGCAACTATTTCGCTGTATCTGCATCCCTCTGTCTGAGAAAACTATTGGGCGATCCAAACAGCTCAAGTTCTTAGGCATCACTCTGGATTCTGAATCTATGGTTGCTTCGCTTCCAGCTGATAAATTATCCCGCACTCGTGAGACTTCCCAGTCCCACATCTCTTCCTCAGTCCTTTCCAAAAGTCAACTTCTGTCACTTCTGGGCCATCTGAACTTTGCTATTAGTCCACAAGGTCGCTCCTTTCTTTCCCATTTGCTTGATCTTGTCAATTCTGTTCCTTCCCTGCTTGACCCAGTTACCCTGCTTGACAAAGGCTGCTGCTCTGATTTGGCTTTCTGGAACAGAATTTAAATTTTTTTGCTGTGATAACGCTATTCATTCAGCTGACTCCCTTTACATGGATTCAGCCCCGTCCTCTGGTTTTGGTGGTTTTTGCAGGGGAAATGGTTTGCAGATGTATGACCCTCTCCCTCTTTCTTGACAAGTCCTCCACATTCTATAAAATCGCCCCCATCGCTGTAGCCTCCTGCCTTTGGAATTGGCCCTGGAAACGGAAACGTATTGCAGCCTTATGTGACAATGCCTCTGTCGCTGAAGCCACTAACAAAGGCTGCTCTTCATTGAAGTGTATTATGCCCTTCCTCTGTCGCATCACCTGGCAGTCAGCCTCTAATAACTTTAGAGAGATTATGCTGATAGCGTTGAAAAGAGCAGAGTTTGCTCCTTAACTTTAAAGGTTGATTGTGTGGCTGAGACAGTGTTCCACAAGCGTTGCTGTATGTTTTTCTGGTTACACAGGTTTAGTATATATTTATGTTTATTGTTACATTTATTATTTAACTGCTTAGTGTTGAAACTGGGTGCTGTGAATATTTTTGGCATTGCTACTTACTTTTCCTTGTTTCTGCTTTAGTGAACATCTAGTGAAACTTGATGTCGTCTCGTTCACTTTGCATATCATTAATCCTGGCTGAAGGTATTACTAACATGAAAAGGATAGATGAAAATGAAAAAAATCCCTTCCTCTAAAAAGAGGTAAGGATCTCAGGGCATTTTTCATAGAACACAGTTCTACACCATACTCTTCATTATATTAAGTCTAATTATAGTCACTCAATGAGTATTCTTACCTGTCCATTCTAGACTTGTGGTCTCATTGCTGGTGTTTGGTGCTTTATCTTTTTTTTTTGACAGAGGAGCTGGAAGACAAAGTATACACTTTTTTTTTGGCTCAGTGCAAACATATTACAATGCCCCAAATTAGATTTATCTACATTTTAGTACCTTAGTAAATGGATCTTTTTGAAAGCACGGACACAGAGATTCTTATCCACAGCCTCATTCTACAGCTTCAAGCATATAAATATACCACAACAACTTATTTAACATTATTAATGTCATGCAACTCACTGCCAACTGCTTCATTATGCAGAGAGGATGAACAGATGTGGTACAGTAACAGCAGGCGGGGGGGGGGGGGGACTTTTCAAATAAACAGACTCTTCAAAGTTTAGCTTTGCTTAGACTGGTCAAAGATGCAAAATCATGTTCTCAAAGATCTGGTGGGAGGTGAGGTACTTAACATGTTTTCAATAATCTTTCTTGACAAAAGGAATTTTAGTACATCAAAAACTTCTTGGCTTTAAAACCTTGCAACAAAGCAGCCCATAAGATTAGCTTACTCATTTTTCTTAGAAAGTAGGAAGATATGGAGGATCTAGGTTGACTTTAAATCCCTAAGACCAAGTTGATTTTGTTGTCATTTTTAAATCATCATGCGACTGTTAATTCTATGGAATGTCTAATTAAATAAACTAAAAATATACATTTTTGTTAACTTTTATGGCAAAAAAAAATATGCTATGTTAAATAGGGCTTCATCTTCTAAAGACTAAGTTTAAAATGTTAATGGAAAAACCAATGTAATTTTTTTTTTAATATAATTGTAGTTTAAGCTGTATGGTAATTTGATCTACACTGATATTGGATTCATCATATTCTATGTTAACAAAGTCTGATTTGATTGCCAGCTGAAGCAGGAAGCTGTGTCACCAAGTGACTATCCTGTAGGTTACAAA
The DNA here is from genome assembly GCA_903066815.1 of Brachyrhaphis roseni. Lineage (NCBI taxonomy): Eukaryota > Metazoa > Chordata > Actinopteri > Cyprinodontiformes > Poeciliidae > Brachyrhaphis > Brachyrhaphis roseni. The sequence continues at coordinate 23,349 of CAEFZY010064790.1, read as the reverse complement.
GCTACAGATGAGCTGAAATGATTAACAGAAGACATGCTGTTAGGGCAAAAAGAGAAGAAATGACACAGACAAGATCAAAGGGAGCATTTCAAAGCAGTGGGAGGTGTGAAAAATGTAATGGAGAGCCTACAGAAAGATAAGGAAAAATCCATAGAAAATGGGAAGGAGATTAACAGACAGTTGTAAAGTTGAGGGTGTTTGGAGAAGAGCCTGACACAATGCAAATTAATACAAATTAATATAGTTAAGAAATATTAAGGTAATGAAATGAAAGCCTACAGGGAAAATAAGTAATAGACATATGTGGAATCACTGACCTATCTCCAACAGTATTTTAAAGTTTTCAAAACAGATATAAACAAAAAAATGAACATGTTTACATTTCAAGCAATAATTTGAATCAATACTAAAACAATTGCTGAATTATGAGATGCATGATGGACCATTAAATATATCAAGGAGAGGAACATGTCTGTGTACAAGTTAAGGTGGGGAGAGAGACAAAACTTTTCTTCCAAGCTAGTGTGTGTTTTTTATTTTTTTTTACAGATATTTTGTTTACCACTTAAGGATAATTTCAAGACATATGCTTTTCTAACACATTGTACTCTAGAATAAGGAGAGATTTGTTCAAATGAGGTCCAAAAACTTCCATAATACAATAGTGTAATAAAATAGCTGTTCTGCATGCAAGTCATGATGCACCTGGGTGAAAAACCAATGGCTGTCTCCCAGAGAAACCTAGGAACCTTTTGTTGTACACAAAAGGGGTTCACTTTCCAAAAATCTGAGGTATCTGTGCCAAAGATTCATGGCCTGTGGAAGAATTTAATGCCACTCCTGTGGAAAAGGGGCTTAGCTAAACAACCTCCCACATTCTTCACCAGAATTTGTTAAACCTTAAATTAAACTTTATCTATACTTGACAAAAATTACTATTCCCTTAAATAGTCATTTTTGACTATTGCTGAATTAGCCAACAAAGTCATTGTTGGCTAATAAGATGTCACTTGCAAGTTTTGTCCTGATTGACTGAAAAGTGCTAAGTGAAGCTATTTCTTTATTCAGACATGTGCATTTTTTAAAATACTCAATCCTTTTCAAATGCTTTGTTTAATGAAAAAAATCTTCATGCCACCACATTTTGCAGTTTCAAATATTTTTTTTTTTTTTTACCTGAAAGTAAAATTTTATATAAACCTGTTTTTAATCACCTAAACTGTGATTTAATGTCTAACAGCATTGCCGAAAAAAAATACCTGTCTTGTAAGAAGTGAAATAATATGCTAGTGGAATTAGTAATTTCAGACTAATACTAAAAAATTCTCAACTTAAAACTAGCTTCTTTATCTTGCTGAAAGATTGTTACTTTTAAGTTGGTTTTGCCCTATTTCAAGTATTCTAAGATATTTGTGCTAGAAACTATAGTAAATGAGAATAGACAAAAATACTTGGCAAGAGTTTGTGTTTTTGCAATGCAAAAACATTCAACATTTAGCATTCATCAGAATGTTAAACTTTAAAGTTTGATATTCCATACGGATCCATTTTAGGTTTCAGTCCTTTTGATATTCATATTCTATTTCTACTGACATTGGATGGTGTCATCAGGAGACATTGCATTCATTTTAATACTCGCACTGATGACACCAAGCTCAATTTTGCCGTATCTCCTGAAGACGCCAGGCCCCTTGATGCACTTTTAACTATATTTTACATATTAATTCTTGAATGGCAAATTATTTTCTTCAGCTCAATCAGGACAAAACCGATGCTTTAGTTATTGTCACAAACATTCAGAGGGGGAAACTCACAGTTCAACTTCAACACTGGCAATAAGCCCTTCAAATCATGCAAAAATAGATTACTGTAAAGATCTACTTTCTGGTCTTCCCTATGGAACTATAGAACCACAGCACTACTTCAGAATCCAGCAACAAAAATGCTGACAAGAACCAGAAAATGAGCTCACATAACACCCATTTTAAAGTCACAACATTTGCTATCTGTCCATTTTAAAAGCAAGTTAATGTGCACTCACTGGTATTTAGACCTCTTCATCGACTTTGTTTACCCTATTTATCATACTTGCTTCCGTCGTTCAGGCCCTCCAATCCCCTCAGGTCTTTTGGAAAGGTGCTAGAGTGAGAGCTAGGACACGGTGAGGCAATTATTGAGCTCAGCTTTGGAGCACCGTTCCTGAAGACCTGAAGGCAGTTGAGTGTTTGAATACTTCAAAAAGCAAATTTGAGACACATCATTTTAAAGTTTAAAACCTCTTGTGATTATAGCTTATTTTTATTTAAATCTTTGTTCTTAAAAATGTAAGCAACTCTGATGTCTATTTTTAATCATGCTAATAATGTTTAGGATGTTAATGTTCAAAGTGCTGTTGTGATGACATTCTCACATACTAATCTAGATTTTATTGTTTGCTGTTTATGTTTTTGTATGTTGTTTAGGTCACTGTTGCTTTAGCGCTTTATACATTTTACTTATTTTATTTAAAATTTGCTCTTTTAAAAAAATCAAAATCTTTGTTTTCTTACTTATCTACATAATTTCTCATTCCATATGTTTTATTTCTCTCACTTTTTATTCATCATTTTTTATCATCAACACAAGTATCTTATTCAAGTGTTTTGTGAGTCTACATTGGTTACTTTGGTCCTACAATTTTTAAAACAGCCCTCTGTGTTGGACTTGACTCTGAAAATAAAGTTTAATTGATGGATTTATTATTATTGAAACAATGGGAACCCTTTTGATTGAGCCCCTCATGATATTGAGGTGCATCTACTGCATTAAAACACAATAGATGTGTTTTAATCAACACACACAAAAAGCAAATGAATAACAGTGAAAGACTAATGACTGCCAACTGAGACACATGGTGCCAGTTTGTTGTAGAATATTCCAAATTTGTGGTGAATTGAAACAAATGTTCCAAACTTCATATGATTTTTTCTTTTTACTTAAGTATCACACAAGTTGCACATGCTGTTAGTAGAAACATTTTTCCAGGAAAGTCTGTATTACACTGAAAGTCTTGTTAACATTAAAATGTTGCACTTTGGCATCACCACAGTGTTGTCCACAAAACCTTTGTCCTACTCTTTCACACAATAAAGGTTTTGTGCACACAGATCACATTTCCTTGAGTTTAAAAAAATGCCACTCATCAATCTGCGAGCACTTCTCAATGAAATGTCTTCTTTTGTTTGTTGAGAAAAACTTTCCTCTGAGATACTGTCACAACTGTCAAAATGATAAATGTGGTCTGTCTGTATGCACCCAATTGCACAGTGGTGAATAATTGTCTGGTTTGAACAAAAAAAAGTACACATTTTAAAAACCTTGTCATTATCATAGCAAAGTCCTTGTTTCAGACTAATTAGAGAAATGTCACTTCATGAAAAAGTGTGGTCCATAAGAGATGGTGTTATATGTTTAAATAATTGTGATTTACATATTTTTGTCAAGCTGTTTTGTAGTAGTTCGAAGCAATTACTTCTATCAAATCTAGATTATGATTGCCTCGTTGTTTCATAGTTTGTACTGCTGCCCCAATCTTATCCTTTTGCATTGATAGTGTTTTGGGAATGCTATTAAAGATAGTACAGTAGTTTACTCTCTTCTTAGCCTTAAGTTACATTCCTGTGTTTGGTTCCTCCAGTGTTGCTTATTGTGAATCATGCGCTGCATGGTGTAGCAGAGGTCTTGGCAAAGGAGAAAATTCACAGTGGCTGTGATTTTCAACAGTGTCAGATCCAACTTTGCTGCAGCTATCTCTTATCACTTTCAGATGTATGCCATTTCACCACAGTGACTGCACCTTAGGCATGTGACTGCTGTGCCAATGAATGCCAAAGATCTCACCACAGCACCAACAAAGGTCTTTGACACAGCTATAGCCAAGGTCAGTCCCAACCCTACCTGAAACAAGCTGTGCTTCACCAAAGAATGAGTGTGCCAGCCTGTTCTCCAGAGCTAGAGCTCACCCTTGCCAAATTCACCCCTGTTGATGTCCTGTAAACCCCATCAGGTAAACTGAGGTCAAGAGCTAAGTGCTTCAGCTCTTGTCAACAAAGCTTTTCATATCCTTGAGATGATTGAGGAAACCTCTACAGTGAAGCCAGACCAACCACCATTCAAATACCAGAGACCTGCATGCAAACAGCAACTTACAAGTTTACTGTGGGTAAATATTTCCAAAGAAAGAAGGAAGTAGGAAGGTCAGTAAGTGGTTCTTAAGGTTCTTTATTTTAATGCTAACAACTAAACAAAAGTCAGGGGATGGGCTGTAGCTACAAATTAATTCCACACAGACTGAACTGGGAGTATTAATAAAGGTACATTTTTAAAAAAAAATAAAGGAATTTTCTTTTGAACAGTTTTGTAATTTAACACCAAACAAAAGGTGATAACTTTTGTTAGAAAATAAAATAAAAAATATGCAGCAATGGAAGCTGGAGCACTGTCAATTTGCTGTCTCGTTCAAACACTGATCTTTAGTAGAATGTCACAGTAATTGAACTATCCCTCTTTTGAAGTTGTGCCACCTGCTTCCCCCGCCCCCATTAAGTGATTCTGCAGTCTGTTTGAAACTCCGGCTAACGCCACATTCCCAATTCCACCTTTTTTATGCACGTCATCATTTTCGTAATAATCATCTCAACAGGTTGAACTGTTGAGATGCATTTTGGAAATACATTTCCAAAATGCATTTCCTGCCAGTATTGGGAGTGTGCATTCCAGCAGTTAAGCCCCAAATTAAGTTCATGTCCTTTGTCTATTTTCTCATGTTTCATTTGATGTTAAAATAAAATTATTAACATTAAAACATATAATACTTTACACTTTCTGTGATTTCCTAACAATACTAAACGATTAAAACACAAAATGTGTTTTTTTTCTTCTGCCTGTGTCACATTTCTTCTGTTCTGCTCCCTGACTCATTAATCTCTCTCTTTCCCCCCCTTCTCCTGCATTGCAGTGCTGCTCTTTCTACCTTTTTCTACTTCCTCTGTTTCCCTCACACTTCCTTGCCCACAGTTCCCCCTTTTCTCCTTCCCTCCCTCTGTGCTTTGAGGTGAGGATTCAATAAAATTCAAGGAGCCCGGTGAAAAATACCATCAGAGGCAAAGGTCTTCCAACATTTTAATTAGCCATTATATCTGCATGAGCTACAGGGGGGAAATACATGAGCAACCCTACCTATAGATAAAATGCATTCAGGAAGGGTTGTGGATAATACATAGTATATATCATAATGAATATCCTTATTTAACATATGAAGAGAACCAGTGGAAATTTACCTGGACAAAATTAAAAGTACAAGACTGGAAAGCCTAATAAATAATTACATATTTATATAGAATTTGTGATCTTTTCCTTAGATAAGGGGTCTTCTTTTGTAATTACCACAGTGACAATTACAGCCTGGACACCTAAAAGAAACTTTACTCTCCGTGTACTTAAGGTTTCAGGTCTGATACAATAACCTTGTGAACAGCTCTTTTGACATAAATCTGTCAGATTTGCTCTCAAGGTACTTTAAATGTCTTAATTATCTGTGATCTACCATTACCACTGACTTTATTGGTCAGAAGATACATATCTGTTTTCAGAATATTTTATGCAATTATCATTTACTATGCTATTGATCCCTGCTGTCTCTCATACATTTATAGTTTTATGATTATTTTAAAAAAGTTAGAAGGAGTTTCACCAATTTACCTTCTGACATAAGTTTTTTTTTTCCTGTTATGACATAAGAATTCACACTCATTAAAATATACATGCCTTTTTGGATTTTAAGCCAGCCAACAACTAAGTAGGTTACTTCTGAAATTAACGCAGACGAAGTTCCACATCAAAATAAAAATCACATTTCAAGTAAACCTTTTCAAGCAAGCTTAACACAATAAAACAAGTTCTAGGAGCAGGCAGTCATTTAGACACAGCTATTGTAATGTCAGCAGTCTACAACAAGTGTTAGGTAAAGATAACGGAGGCCTATTAGTGGATGGTTTTCAGTGTAAACTTTGGTTTTTATCTATGTTTTGGTTTTGATCATCTCTTTATTGTTTATCTGCTTACGTCTTACCATTTTAGTTTTTTCCTTGTGTAAGCTCATTTATTCTCAATTTGTGCTCGGACTTCTTTCCTTAGATTCTAGTTTCTTTTCGTTCATTGTTTTTGGTAGTTTTAGGTTTTTCCTTTCATTTAACGTTTTCCTGTGCCTCAGCTTTGTTTCCTTCTCCCTTCCTCAACCTGTTAGCCTGCTGCGTTGCCCGGCTGTTTCCATCTCTGTCTTCATCAATATCCATAAATAAAATATGGATCAGAGGTGAACCTTCCCAGGTGTTGAAATCAACGTCTACCTGAAGTATATATATACACAAATTCATAAATGTACTGTAAATCTACACTCGCGAACTCACAACACAAAACAAAAAAGTTGAGTTTTTCAACTTTTGTTGAAACTGCTGCTGTAGTTCAGCGCTCTCCGTGTGTAGAGCTCATAACTCCCTGCTGTGAACAACCCTCCGAAGAAAGGAGGCTTTTTGGTCAAAATAGGTAGTTCAGTTAATTTATTTCATGTACCGGTAATATTAATTTTCAAATTATGGCTGCCAATGTTAACATGTTGGCAGCTGTAATGGAAATACATGTGGCCTAAAGCAATGTACAGTTGAATCCAGACAATTTTGAGGTGCCGTTCCACAGGGATCAATTTAAGGCCTAGAGAAAAGTCACCAATGATTGTGAATAATGGTTTTCCCAGAGGCTATATATGCTCCTCCTTAGGTTGAGCCTCTCTCAGCAGCATCAACACTTCTGCTGCTAATTCATGATTCACCAGTCAAGAATAAAGAACTTGTGGAATCTGTGACCACAGGGCAGCTGGTGTCTCAAATAAATCCCTGCTCTCTCACATCTATCCGGATTCTCTGGCAACACCACAGACACATTTCTCTGCTCAGGCACTGCTTGGAAAGCTCTCCTTGTTGTAGTACCTAATTGTAGAAGCCATACAGTTGCTGCAGGTTTCTACAAAGTTTTTGTAACTACTCCCCCTGTTCAATTATCTCCTGTCTGCAGCTTGGGAACTGAGATTCACTGTTAGAGAGCATCTGGTATAAACTGTATTTTGTTCCAAACTACTTCACTATGTCAGAGTGGCACAGTTATTCAGGCAATTGGTGATAATACGAGAGTCCTGGGTCATATGTGACAGATGGCTTTGGTGGTTAGGGTTAATACTCTTAAATAAGTCAATGTTTTTCTCCAGTTAAGATTATGTAAAACTAACTTAGTCTACCACTTTTCTTTCTGATTAGTATTTTTTGTAACACTCCTTTAACTTGTCCTTTCTCATAATTTTTTATGTAATCCTAAATACATTTATCTGGAATAGATAACTCTTTCTGAAAGACTGAACTGATCTAAAAAAAATAAATAAATAAATAACCCCACTGTGATCTTTTCAGTCTTTTATAAGCCAGATTGCTAACTTATCTCTGCCCTCCACACTACGACTGAGGATCCAGCAATGGAGAAGCGACCAGGAGACTCCGAGTGACACCCAGCAAGCAACAGCGGAGGGAAGAACCAGGAACAGATCTTCAGCAGAAGACTGGCTGAGGAGAATACATGCAGTTTCAAGAAATAGCTATTTGAACTTGAGGATCAGAACAACTTAAAGACCAGTTACCACTGGGTCTAGGTTAACCATCTAGGTTCTATTTCAGGGAAGCTGCTCCTCTAAATACTGCTGCCATGATTGCTGCTGATGAGCACCATTTGAAAGCTGCACCTGCCAGTCAGACCCTGCATATGAAAGAAGGTAAGAAAATAAAGACACTCACGTGCAACCCTGTGGAAAAACAGTACCACCCTCATTGGACACCATCAGATGAAAAAGAAGTTGAGAGTCTTTCAATGTCTGAATTGAGAAAGGGAACCAGGATGAAGGAACAAGTAACCCTGTGCCGCTCCCCTGGACCGCATCCCTCCAAGTACAACAAGTACTGGTGCCCAAGATCCAGGGGACAGATATCTACGATCCAATGGACTGTGAAGGCAGAGTGACCAGGTGCATGGATGGGGCTTGGCTGGAGGGCACAAAGTGCTAGAAAGAACGGGTATAACTTTGAGACAGATGGTGTAGCGACTGATAACTGATCGAATGGTAAAAGGTTTCAAGAATGGGGGTGAAAGTTTTCTTGAGTATCCTTTAAGAGGAAAATCCCTGGAAGAAAGCCAAACTTGTTGGCTGGCAGAGTAAATGGGAGCAGGGATCCATTTGCAATCAGCCATCTTTTCATTTTTGGGTGGATGTGTGGTTGAGAACAGCTCTGGTCTGTTTCCAAATCTGGTGACAGTTAGTGAGATGGGTCTTGACTGATGGAAGGATGGAGTCTGGAAAGGAGGATGGAGAAGGGATGGTTGAAATTGCAGGGATGCATCAAAGGATATGTAGCGGTAAAACAATATTGCCACATTTGAACTGTGATACCTGGTGTTCCCACATATTTTATAGCCTAAAACCTCTGATGAAAGACGGTTAGCGCATTGCGAGCATGTAAACAAATGCCTGTTCCAGTTTGCAGCGGAAGTTGCACCTCTCAAATCACACAAAGCCTTATAGAGGATAGGAATAAGGTGGATATAACCTGAGAGCCTCCTTCACACCTACTACCAAAGTTAATGTCCAGCCCAGTCTCACACTTAAGGTAAACAATGCACCTACAGTACACACAGCCTCTTGACCATATATTAACATTCTAAAAGAAGCAACAAGAAACCTTTGTACTAAAAGGTGCAAGGTTTAAATGTTTGTGTGCCAGTGCTGTAAGAGAATGACATAGTAGTTAATAACAAGCATATTGTGAGTAAAAAAGGCTATTCTCTCTTGTCACATCCACCTATGCTCTCATTCAAAATGCATTTAGAAGGCTGTCTCTGAAAGACAATTTTTCAGTGGAAAATGTTTTATCTGTCAACTATTCTGAGTCAAATATACAAGAATTACTTTCAGATAAAAAGGACATGGTTAATGCATTAGGGGGAGTTTGTGTGGGAGTCCTGGCAAGGTCCATGTTTAGAAGTACAGAGATGTCTTTTATAAAAGGCTCAGAGTATTTTTGTGCCACAAAAGACCCGTCTTTTATACAACTGAAGCCAGAAATGTACATATACTGAAAAGAAAGACAGAACACCTTTTCTTTCATTGTCTGAAGTTAACTCCAACCAAATCGCTCGTTTAAGGTCAGTTAAAATTACCTATGGCTAAATCACACAACAATGAAAGTATATGTAAGAGATTGATTTATTAATTTATTCAAAATCAAAAGTTTATACAAAGAATGATAAATACCTCTTTGAACAAGGGAAAGTCAAGATGATGATGATGTTATGGCTTTGGAAATTTCTAAAAGGTTAACTGATACATTTGAGTTAATTGGAGGCACACTTGGGGATGTATTTTAACTTCAAAGCTCAAACTCACTGTTTCCTTGTTCAAGATGATAGGAAAGACAAAAGAAATCAACCAGTATATCAGAAAGAGAATTTTGGAGCTCCAAAAATCTGGTTAATCCTTGGGAATAATATTCCAGGAGATGCTGGAGGGAATCTGCTTGGCAATATATTGTATGTTGGTTAAACCCTCATAAGCAAAACATACTGATTATGTGACGGAAAATGAGACTTTGAACACCACATGACTCCTTAACACAGACTACTCTAATGACAGACTTCCTTGGAGAAATATCAGGGCTGATGTAACTGTGGGTTTTAGAGTAACAAAGACAGTCAGAACCGGAACAGAAATTGGAATGTCAGGATGAATTCTCCTATTATTTTAGGATTCCAAATTGCAGTTTTTGTCACAAGGAGTCACATTCAATAATATTCTGATTCATTTAATATAACTATATATTCTATACTGTAAACACATGCTTACATTAAGGTAATCATTGGCAACTGTGCATATCACAAAACAAATGGTGGACAATAGACATCCATGTTTATTAGGTTTAGCATAACTGATTTTACATCACACTGTTCAAATCATTTTAAAGATGCAACTGATTAGACCAACACACACTAAAGACGGATTTTATCCTTAGACTTGAAGATCTTTATTAATTTTTAATAAAAATCTCTAGATACTTGTTGCATACAGCTACACTAGTTTATATTGTTAGAAATAGAGCAATAGATATGTATGTGCAGTGTAATTACTTGATACAGCTTGAAGCATTACCTGAAGTTTAATCCAGGACTCTGAGCCATGAGACTGTGTCGTTACAATGTTAACTGTCAAACAATATAATTAACCAACTGGCAGCTGTTTATTGTCTCAGATTCACCTGCAAACACCAGATGAAATTCATCCGCTTTATAATAAATGTCAATTTACTGTGGCTAAATGTCAGTTCTGACATTGTTGAAATGTCAGAACTGACTGGTGGTGTCAATAAATAAAAAAATAAAAAGCTCTGCCCCAACAATTCTCCTGCATGGTCTTTAATAAAACACAACAATATTCAAAGTCCCATACAGAGGTGAGGTCGTAGTTTCACTCCAATAACGTCAGACATAGTCCAGTCCTGCAGACTGAACTGTCTTAGTGAACTTAAGAGCCTGCAGAGGCTTCACTATATCCAAACCTTTGCAGCTGGGATATTGATGAGAGGACAAACTCATGAGCATATTACCACCACTCCCATTGCCACCAGAATTGACTCAAAAAATGAATTACATCAAACAAAATAATTTCATGACACAATGAGAAAGTCATTGGGAATAATATACAATTCATTTTATTAATTCCTTATAATAAATCCCATTGTAATCCATAAAGTAAATGTTTCATTCTGGAGGTTCCTGATTTCTGTCTTTTTCAAATTAAATTAATTCAATTAATCTCCATCATGTAGTTAGAAGTTGAAAACTGCAGGGTAGCTAAATGTTCCTTCTTTTCACAAGTTAACCTGCAGTTCAATAAACTAAATAAAACGAGTAAACTATTTTCTGGATGGATGCAAGTGTATGAAAGCATGCATGGTTTTCAACTTTAGGAGAAAGCCAATGCCCCAGGAAAGAAAAACATGCATGTACTGGGATAAAATACAATCTTCATGCAGAAATATCCTGCATTTCTGTGAATCAAATATATTTGCAATCTTGACTTTATTGCTGTTGAGTTGTTAATATTAATTTCCAGTGTCACCTATTAAACTGAGTTTAATATTGTGACATGTTATACTTTCTGAAAGTAAAAACATGTCAACAGGGAAGCACAATTTTCCAGAATGGCACAGGTGCATCTAGACAGCTCTGCCGAAAGTGTTGATCAGCTTATATTGAGCGATGTCGTAGCATAACACACAAGGTGTCTATTGATCTTGACAATCTGTCGGCACAACTGTTGACATATTGATGTCGGGGTTATGTAGTTTGTTTATGTGTGTGTGTGTGTTTGTGGAAAAAGAGTCAAATGAGAGTTTATATATGAAAAACTAGAAGCTCCACAATCTAAATCTGTAATAATTTCAAATAAATGACATGCATGGAACACATCTGGTGAAGGGAATGTACAAAGCACATAGGGCACACAAATCACTTAGGACATGAATAAAATATAGAAAAACAGAGATGAAAGCTGAGAAGAAATTGGCCATAAAAATAGAACATTTAAAAGAAATGCTTGAATATGGATATAAGACTAAAGAATATTAGGTTAACTAAAAAGTAAACTAAACCACAGAAGCCTGCAAACACTATTGGGTTTATTCAATGATTTATTCTACCACAGTTGTGATGCAACTTTGATCTTCTATGTAAGACCCATTTCTTTTTTGATGGCTTTGTGGGGCAACTTATTAGGTTATAGAGAAATAAATCTTACATGTACCATGATAAAGTTTCCATACAGACACCAAACCAACTAAACAGATAACCAGATTAAATATAAAAGGATGAAAGACTTGCATGTTTTGAGGGGAGATGGTGCAAAGGCTTAAGTAGTTATCTACATGATGAGAACCCATTGCCATCTTCTGTTCGAACAGACAGCTGATTAAACAGATTTGTTCCACTAACTGGACTAGTCTGTAACATAGTAAGCCAATGAGCTAGATAGCTGCCTAGCTCATTACCTCAAAATGACACAAAATAGATACCTGAACATGAAAATATGCAAAGTTCCATATATGTTTCACACTTATGTTGGGTTAGTTGTTATGCAGGGCACCTGCTGCCTCCCATCTCTAGCAACTTTATTTTTAGGCTTGCTCAATGTCTCTTGAAAGTGTGAACGTAAGGTTACTGCTCGACTACCTGAACTGAGCTGTAGTTAATCTAAAGTGACTTCAAAGGCACATTGTAGAATGAAGGGGGAGAAACAACAAAATAAACCTGAGAAAAAGCTTGAAAGGGAAATTTCACATCACACTGTATTAATATATTATAAAGCTAGACTATTCTATTTCATGGGAGTGTATGACCATTATTTGTCCTGTATAAGAAAACAGCAAAGATTAATCCTAGCCCTTTCTACAAGGGAAAAACTGGCATCACTGATACTGCATGCAAAATACTTAAAGTGTATATTTAAAGTTATTTTAAATGGTAGAATAATATTTTCTTAGGTCAATCTGGTTGCTGTATTTGGTTTCTAATTAGCTAGCAAATATTTTAAAGAGTTGAATCGACCAGAAAGTTCTCCTTATAGAAAAAACATGTGGTTTGCATGATGTAGCTGGAGGAGAACGGTGCCCAATGGCTGCGGTCTGATTGCTGAGCGCAAGGAGGTTTCGTTTGCTCAGGTGTGGTTTAAACTTTGTTATGTGCGGCTCTTCAGGCTGCAGTGGGTTTGAACATGGGGAGGAAAAACAACAACAAAAAAACTTATTTTAGCCTTGGGAGAAATTCATCCACTTGGGAAGGCAAGATTTCACCACCGACAACTAACACGTCCGTGAGGAGGCTTACAACGAAAGCAACCTGAATGGGATCTACGGTAGATGAAATGACAAAATCAGACTGAAATCCACTGCAGTACCACCATGACACAACAGAGGCAGCGAGCGACACTGATGGGAAGCAAAGACAACAACAAAGTCCCAGGTTTAACCTGGGAAAGGGTTGGTTGAGAGAGTTATTACATTTTCCAGAGGTATGGCTGTTTTTAAGCCTAATTAGTATTCTTGTTATGAGAAAGAGAGAGATATGCCACAGGGGACTAGGAAAAAAATCTAACACTATTTAGGATGTGATACCTCATATGAAACAAAATATTTGTGACTGTTGGAAGATTTAAAATGTAAAAAATCCATTCGATGTTGTTAGGATCTTAGTTTCTTTTCATTAGATCAATCTTGTTTCTCTTGGACTTTAGTTTAGTCTTTCCTTTGTGATTCTAGTTTACTGTGTTTATTTCTTGTGTCTAGTTATTCTTTGTTACTCTAAGTCAATTAGGTTTCTAGGTGTATCTATTCTTTAGTGTGTCTAGTTATTCTTTGTTACTATGTATGAATCACTCATGGCTGAGTGAGTCATACTCGGTATGAATCCAGTGCTGGAGGTATTAGGCTTCTAACCCCATAAACAACTGATGATAAAAGTATGCCGCAAATAGCTGAAATCTTCAGATATTTGAGAATGGATTCAAATTTCATGTGAGTTTTGGAGCTTTGTTTATTCTTCTTAACTAATATAATAAATACAGATATATTTTGTTATTCTGGTATTTAGCAAAATAAATAATTATGGTAATTCTCACTGACCAAAAACACAAAACATATTGTAAAATGTAATGTTACAGTTAGAGGGAAAAAATTGCACTTTTACACTAATATTACAATCATTGATGGGTGTGAAGGTACCTATTAGTGAGTGTAATATATATTTGGAATCAGATGAACATTGTGCTCTCAAAGTTCATGAGGTAGAAACAAAAAATGAACAAAGCATAAGAATTTGACTGAAATTTTCAAGCAGGTGAGAGCATCTCCAAAACTGCAGCTCTTGTCCAGTCTACAGTAGTCAGCATCAAACAAATAGGTACAGAGAAACAATAGTGAACCAACATTATCACTGATGCATGTGAAGCTGGACTGTGTGGTAAGGAAATAAAATTGCTTGTAATGATAAAGAGCTGAGTGTACATATAAAGCAAAAGGAGCATGGAAAGAGACACAAAAAGAGAAGGATAAAAGGAGGAAGATGACAGCCAAAAGAAGGAGATCAGAAAGATGAACAAGTCTAAAGGAAATCATTGCAAAGAAGTAGCTTGGAAAATGTAATGAAAGTCCTGGAAATAGCACCTTGAAGTTTCAATAAAGAAGAAAAGAAGTCTGGAAAAATATTGTTGGAAAACTGTAAACATGTTGTAGCGTGACGGCACGCGCGCATGACCCCGCTATCCATCTCCTTTGCTGGAGGGCAAAAAACGGCTCACTGACTTCCTGTCATTGGTTTTAGCTGACAAGATGTCAACATAATGCGCTAAATCTTAAACGTATGCGTGATGTATAAAAGAAAAAGGACAGAGTGCTTTGCTACTAATTGTCAATACTTCGACATGTAGGTAACAAAGTCAGGAAAAAGTTTTAATTAAAAACAAATAGTGAGGGAGAGGGAATTAGATAATAGCTTGAATTCGACAACCTTAAACTGAACATGTGCTGCAGAATTCGGTGTGATTCAGTCCAGTTAAAAGAAAATAAAGGCAACCTACACACCAACTTTGACACAGACATGCAGGTGCTTAAATGAAATAATATACCACAACTGTGGTGAATTAGCTACTGCTGCCGCAGATTAGCTACCATAGCAGTCACTTATGAATAATTGCAAAATAAACTTCAAAATTGTAAAGGACTGAATGTTCTGATTTTCGTGTTCCAAATGTTTGTGTGTATTTTGAGGTTGAATCCTCATACATTGGTAGCATTGTTGTCACCTGCTGGCAACAAGTCTGTGTGAAGCATTGCCGAAACAGAAAGCGATAAAAAACAATGAGTGGTTATTGAGTGTTTTTTTTCTATATGATTTTTCCCTTTGTTGTGGTGCACTGACTAAATTACTAATATCTACATCTCGAGGTTTCATTTTATCAATGAAATTGTTCTACCGCAGCACCATGGCCATGGATGGCTGGTAAAAGAATAATCTTTTTGCTTTCCAACATGGGGTGCATGCGCAAAATTTCTAAATGTAAACAATAACATGCAACGTGTCAATAGCTTTAAGAGAGAGAAGGGTAAAAAGGAAAAAAGGAAGTAGGAAAACTTATTTTGAAGAAAATTAAAGATGGAGAAGATGGTCAATGGAGAGGAGGGAGAAAAAGTCTGAGCAAAATGTGATCCAGAAAGCACTGGTGGGGGGCACAGCAGGCAGAGATAAGCACAGAAAGGGGGCCCCTCTTCCGCTCAGCTGTGTGTCTTGGCCGGCTGTGAAAGGCCGCTCTCTTCCTGTCAGCACAGGAAACCCACAGGGCACCATTGTGCCACAGTCAGGGAGAGAGATGTGGACAGAGACATCACCAGAGGCTTGAATTATTCACTTGAGTTATGGATTGCTTTAAGCTTCTTGAGGTTAATTTTCAGTTTGCAACTGGTACACTTATATTCTTTTCTTTACTTGTTTACATAGCCACTAATAAGCAAAGAAAAGTAAGAGTAACCACAGACTGATATACATTTACTGGACTGTTTCAGAGGCCCCATTACCACTAAACTGCTGCCAAATATGACACTTGACCTCATTCCAACTAAAGCCCTAAACCCACAACCCTTGTTCATCCTCAGTTTCCACGTAGTTGACTGATAAATTCAATTAAAAGCAAATTTTACCCCCAGTCTCTGTTTCACAGACAGTTTGTTGTCCTCCTCAGCCACATTGGCCCTAATGTTGGTCAGTAAATAGTTGCCAAGAGTCTGCGGGGTGATTAGTTTGCCTCTAGGGAAATGGTTCTTTCAAGCTCTTTCAGTGAAATGAGAGAATCTTTCATTTCGGTTCAGTTGTTTTTGTAAGTAATTGAGCAAGTTTTTTTCTTAGATCAAGTGGCTCTGAGCACAGTGCACAGCTGTGTGTTCACTGGCCGAAAAAAATCTACGTCATCTCTTCTGAGTCATTGGAATACTGCATGAATTTACATCCCAGTACAAGACAGTTAATCCTTTACATTGGCTCGTCAGTATATTGAGATATTTAGTTTTCAACCAGAGGCAGGTGAGATAATAGTTTAAGGTTAAAGCATTAGAATAAATTTGGTATTAGCTGAAATTCTATCACTCAAGCTAACTTTAAAACAAACTTCACATATTCAAAGGTTTCTCACAGCTTCCGTCTTGTAAGACATTTCCTTTGTTCAAACTATCCTTCCTGCACTTTGGCCTCTTAAACAATGTGATACAGTGCATTACATTTTTGGATTTGATCTCAGTGAGAGAATGTTAATAACAGAAGAAAAGTTAGCATTTTGTTTGCCCTGTTTTTACAAAGTCATCTCCTCATTCACTGTATTCTGTGTGCGTCTTCTCTAATCGGGTTTAAATCAGATAATACTGCCCATCTTCAGAGTATAAGATCCACACTGGCAACTCTGCATTTACCCTTCAGCAATCAGGATGTAGTGAAAACACTTCAAAGGACTAAAGCGATTAGCTCACCTGGCCCAGACCACATCACTGGCAGGGTCCTCAAAACCTGTGCATAACAACAGGGATTTTGTGTTTCAATAACTTTTCCAGAGCTGTACTGACATGTACAGTCACACATTGGAAGCATCTCACAGTTGTCTCTTTTCCTCCAAAAAACCCCATCAAAGCTTTCAGAGACCTTTGTCCTGTGGCTCTTATATCATTAGTGATGTCACAGACTCTCGAATGGACCCACTTCAGTTTGCATATTGAGTTGAGAAAGGTGTTGGCAATGCAAAACATCCATCATGAATACTACCCATAAACATCTGGGGGATTCCAACTCTTCAGCCGTACGTCTGTTTTCTGATTTCTCCTCAGCATTTAACACTATGCAGCCTCACGTCCTGCCCACCAAACTTTCCTCCCTCTTTCACTTGGATGACAAGATTATCTTGTGGATATTAGACTTTTTAACAAACAGATTACAGAAAGTGGTAGCCAACAACATAATTTCCAACATCTGCTGCTCTGGCCTTTACTATTAATCCTATGTACTGGTAACTGCAGAGCTCCTCAGCCCAATGGTCAACTGGTGAAGTCTGCTGAGTGACACAATGCTTTTTTTTCTCTGTCAGGCCCTAATCTTAACCGTAGTCAGGCCCTACAGGAGTTTGTGGACTGATGCAACACTTCATGTCTGCAACAGAATGTTGATAAAAATAACAAGACGGCCATGACCTTCTCCAAAAAAGAAAGAAACCAAGTTACTGTCATTTCCACCA
The DNA here is from genome assembly GCA_903066815.1 of Brachyrhaphis roseni. Lineage (NCBI taxonomy): Eukaryota > Metazoa > Chordata > Actinopteri > Cyprinodontiformes > Poeciliidae > Brachyrhaphis > Brachyrhaphis roseni. Next base: position 5,903 of record CAEFZY010064790.1, on the reverse strand, counting down.
TCAGTGAAAGAGCCTGTGGAAAATGTTCTGGAGTATACATATCTGGAGACAATTGTCAACCACTATTGAAGTTCTCTTCCAACACAAAGCTTATCGTAAGGAAATGGTAGCAAAGCCAGTACCGCTTTTGCAAGTTAATTTCTTTTGGAGTCAGAAAAAACATTTAATGGTGTTCTGTATCATCACATTCTCCATTATGTGCTGATTCCATTCCACCAGCTTCAGCACAGAAACCACCTAAAGAAAATTGTCACTGTGAGCTCTAGGATCATTGGACTACCTTTAAGGAACTTATCTTTATGCTTATCTTTATGTGACAAGTAAGCAAGCAGCTTAGCGTGTAAAATTAAAAAGACCCCTCACATCCACTTTACTGTGCATTCTTGCCTCCCATACCTTTGTTTTGAAGGCTGCACATTTCTCAACTCTTAACTCTTTATATAATATAAAGCATGTTTATGTTTTTTTTATATATCTTATGTTGGTGTTGCTGTACTGTCCTCTTAAATTGCCCCTTGGAGACAAATAAGGTTTTATTGAACTTAATTGATTGAATTAACTTGTCTTTCTTTGCAATGACACAATTCCACAATGAATTTCAGAAATAATTAGTCTTTTTTTATCCAGTTTTGACAAAAAGAGGAGCAATGCAATATGTGACTGCAACAACAATTCAGTCAAGAACTGAAATGGCATGCAATGAGCAAAACCCTTGACCATTCTGTAGTGGGTGACCTTTTTATGCTCAGTGGCTTTGTCCTGCAGGCTCTAGTGGAAAAATATAATTTGTATTCTTAGGTTTTTAATATGTTTTTAGTGTAACTGCACACTTTTAAATGACAATTTGTTACTGACCGTTTTTCTCCATTGTTTTTACTCTTGTCTTTTTCTTTAATCATTGAAGGTGCAAGCTTCAGGAGTTCTGTGGGTGTGTGAGTGTGTGAATAATACCGCTGCTGCAAAGCTCAATACCAATCTGGAGAATGGACTGAACGGGTGGTTGAACATTGCTAAAGCAACTGACTGCATACAAATGCACATTAAGGCACCTTCTTCATATCTATTTCCATATTTCAAGCACAGAAAAAATTAGCTAATAAAAATGCACCAATCAATTTCAAGAACACAGAGTGCTGTGTGATGTGCCTGTGGCTCAATAGAAAGAGTTTTAGTCTAACAATCAAGAGTTTGTGTACATGATTCAAGTTTCCCCCTAGCTACATGTCTAAGTGTCTCCACGCATGACTGTAAATCTCTGCCAACCAATACGTATGGCAGAGTGAACAAATGTCCTCTTTTCCCTGGACATGTCCACTTTTCACATTCTGTCCAGGCCATGCCAGGGGCATTCATTGACTGATGAAAATGTCTCAATTTTCATTGATTATCAGGGGACCAATAGGTATACTTAAATTGACTGTGCAATCCATGGAATACAGCAGTCTTTTTTTATGTTATGTCTTCCCTGAGCTGCTTCCTAATTGGTGGTTCTGATCCATTCATGGGCAAAACAGACAACAGGCTGCAATGCAGCACTGCTGCTGATGTTTACAAGGTCTAAAAGCACAAGTGAAGCTCTACAGACGATATGCAAAATAAATTTTCTTCATTTCATCCTGTCACATCCATTTCCAACAGTGAAATGGCGGAGTACACTGAACACAAAGCTGACATGTGTTTCTGTTGCAAATGAAGGTCCCAAAGATCTCGTAGGTCACATGAACACAAAAACAACAAAAAGGCTGAGGAAGATTAGGACAAAAACTACAGAGTACAGTTTGGAGTACACACTTTAAGTATCTTTGTGAGACTGCTGCTTTTTATTATTATTATTATTATTATACATAGGAATAATTATTTATATTATTATTCTTTTTTATTTTGTTACTTGTTGACCTTTGAAAGACTATCTGAAGGTCATTTAACTATTCTTTCTAGCCACGTAGAGAAAGCAAACATTAAATATGTTAAAATCAAAAATCTTCTTTAAATAAACAATATGACTGGAATGTTTCAGGACTGGGCCAAGTGTCCACTTTGTTGGAGTTCAGTCTCAGTTATTATAAATAACTGAAAATGCCTTGGTTGCAATATAACAGATGAAGGAATAAGTCCTACACTGGCAATATCTAAACAAGATGGTACACATGTGTCTGGAATAATCAACTTTTCTCAGATAGGTTTATCAACAAGACTTCCGGTTGAGGCAACATGTGATGACGTGGGTTTGTGAGCTCTGCGCCTGAACCACTACATTTATGCTACTTTTCATATAAAATTATGGGATATAGACCCACACAGGCTGCTGTGTATATATTAGACAACAAGCAACCATTCAGGTAAAAAAAAATCTCAAGCCAACAAGTTGGGACAGGACACAAGGGCCTCTGAAGCGGGAGACAGCTAAGCTAACCTAGCTCGCTCAAACGCAACAATTACGACTGCAACGAGCAACCAGAAGGCCATTATGGAGGAATTACAGTCAATGAGGCAAGAATTGTTGAAGAAAATGGACGAAAAGTCTACGGAAATTCAAACGGAGCTGCGCAGCGCCACTGATAAACTCGATAAGAGACTGGACAAATTTGAGAGTCAGATTGAGTTGGAAAATGGAGTGACTGCTAACGTCTGACTTGGCTGGGATGAAAAAATAACTTACCCTGGTCCCGGTGCGAGGATCTGGAGGCCAGATCACAGCCTTGCAACGTCCACATCACCGGGGTGAAAGAGGGTCGAGAGCAGGGGAAACATCCATCTGACTACGTAGCTGGTATGAATGCTAATGCTCAAACACAGCACCTCAGGCGAACTTCTTAACATCCTCAAACAGTAAAATGTGGTCCTGTGACAGTGACAGTTTTGTTTCTTGTCTTTGAGCACCTGATGTTCCCATCTGCAGTTCTTGTCTGTTGTTTAGTTTTAATCTCACCCAAGCAGAGTCAGTTATGCCAAGCCATGAAATAGGCTTGGCATAACTGACACAGGCATGACAGACAAATAGAACAAACTATTTTGTTATGCTGAAGATGCTGCGTATTTTGGATTTTATCAAATATGCACTTCCTGATGTTCAAACACATCTTTCTTTTTGGCTTCAAAATATGTTTAACTTAATACCTTTTAAAACAAACAAAATAGCAACAAGGGTATAAAAACATAAAATTATGTACCAAATATCATATGTTTGACATGTTTTAAGTATTTGACTGTTGTATGCGATTTAACATGCCATGCTAACTATATTTCTGCACCATGTACTGGAAGAATATAACTTTTAAATGCTTTTTTATCAAGTGTTTTTAGGTAAATATCAAATTGCATAACACACACATAGACTCATATCTAGGAGTCTAGTTCTGTTTCACGCTCCCCGTTGTTATGTTTCAATCACTGGACTTGGTGTCCTCATTTTAATCCCACTTAAAGTTTGCCCTCTTTCTGAGCCTTAATTTTTCATCATCAAATAAAGGGAAATGCACTCACAAATTCAGAATTACTGTAATTTTCCAAGGTATGGGGGCACCACAAAGCATTTTCCCCCTTTAGGGGAAAAAAGGGCTATAGCAACGGCATTGCCCACTAGCATCATGATAATGTATTAATTGTTGTTTCTCCCTGAACAAGTGAGACTTAAAGCGCAGCAGCTAAGGGGAAGGAGGGATTGCTTTCTTAATTAAACTAGACAAAAGATAGCAAAGGAATGTGACCCCATAGGCTTGACTCCTTTGAAGAATAAAAATCATGTATCTCTTTTACTGCATTCTGCACGTTTCCCCTTTCTCTCTTGGAGTGGGCTTAGATGCTGTGGCAGGGAACAATACAGAAAAACCCTTATTTTCACAAAGTATTGGTTACCAGCTCATAATAACCCAAGTATGACCATAGTATTATGTTAAAGTGTCATTTTGACCTGTGTTCCTTAATGCACCACAGCTCCACATAACACACAGTGACACATAGGTAACACATATGTGTTACCTATGTGTTACTGGAGTTCAGGGGAAAAGACACTACATTTATGTATGTCACACAAGTAAGTTAGTGCTTTTTATCTCTACTCGGTGTGAATTGAAACGGAAAAGCCCGGATGCTGAATTGCCCTGAATCTAAAAGAATACCTGGCATTTTCAGACATAAAGTTTGAAGTGAGGTGAGGACCCAGAGGCTGCACTGTGGTGTGAACAGGCATCTGATGGGAGAAAATGATATAAGTTCTCTTTCTGATATTGTGAAGTGGCAGGGAGCATAGGATTTACCTAAAGGAGGAAAAGACAGGTGCTTTAAACATGTCCCTGTTGTTGGAAACATTTTGTGAAAGCACTTTTATATATTCCTGTGTAAAGAAAGATATCAGCAGTTCAGGAAAAGTACTTTTATACAATAATTTCTCACCTCAAGGAAAGCAAAAATAATTAAACTGTAAGAAGTAGCTTTATGTTTAGTTTTATGTAGGTATTTCAATGAAACATGTTTCATCATGCACTCTAGTGCCCAAGTGTCATCATAAAATTTACTCATGCATTCAGTCTTTTTGTAACATCCAATGAGTATTTGAATAAAGTTGATTTTCTTATGACTCCACTAAACTGAACTACTTCTGATCTTCCCACTGTGGGGATTTGAACTCACTCAGTGTCCCTGAGCTCCATCTCTGAAGGTGAGGTGTATGAAGGACCAAAACTGACATAATAAGAAATAAAAGCATAAATATATATTTAGTTTTTCCTTGTCCTTACATATACATTTCCGTCAAGAAATGTGTATATTTTCTTTTTCATTTCCCCTAAAAATGCGTTTTTGTCAAGAAAAGTAGATATTTTGTTTCGTCTGTTACAGGTTTTCTGACACACAGCTGATGAGATCCTTGTGTATGACATCCATATCAAGAGACGGGATAGAAATGAAAGATCTATACAGTATAAAACTATTTCATCACAAAGTCTAAGAATGTCCTATACATTTCTGATTACCGTTGTTATTTATCTGCAGTGGGCTGCATTTGCTATGATTCTCTGTTTTTTTTTTCTTTCTTTTTTACTTTGTCACATGTCTGTGTTTCAGTTTTGGACTAAAATAAAATGTGCAATGATCAGGATCAAATATAGCAGTTGAAAACTATAGCAATAGCATCATTTGTCATTTGACCTAATTGAGATTTAAAAATCTAAATACTGTTTGTCTTTCAGATTAATAAGTGATATTATTTATTCAACACAAAAAAAATATCTTCCTAGAGAGAGAATGTTGATTGCACTGCAGATAAAGGTCATAAAAGGTTAGTTTCTTCTCCTACTGCTAACAGCAAGAGTTCAGTTCTCAGATAGATAGAACAAAGAGGTTTGATGGTGTGAATGAGAAAGAATTGATGATAGAAGAGAAAAGCGGGAGCATAGAATAAATTTAAAAAGTACAAAAAAGAAGTAAGGCAATCAAAAGTAGAAGCTTAAGAGTGTGAGGATAGTATCAGTGTGATGTTTAGAGATGGCAAAGAGTAAGTCACACACGGTAGGCCACTGACGGAGGGTTGGCATTTAACTCCCCACTATCAACGGAAATACCTCATTAAACATGGCCTGATGTGAGAGTGAGTGTGTCTGTGTGGGCAGATGTGCTTCTGCTTGAGGACATCCGGGAAGCGTGAAGGGAGAATAAATGATTTTATCTGATGTGTGAAGACATCACATTTACAAGTAATACGCCACAGTTAAATTTGGTTGGCTATAACTGGACTGTTCATGCTGTTTCTAGTACAGCTCTACACCATGTTTCAAATTATTATCCAAGTGAAATTTTCTCAGATTTTCTTAAGTGGTCAATGCAAATGATGGTCAGTATAATTTTCAAGTCATGAACTATTACAGTATAAATCAAATTTTACTGAACAAAGCTCCCCATGAGAACAG
>CAEFZY010064789.1:0-59207 GCA_903066815.1 Brachyrhaphis roseni | reverse complement strand
CACTCACTCACTCACTCACTCACTCACTCACTCACTCACTCACTCACTCACTCACTCACTCACTCACTCACTCACTCCCTCCCTCCCTCCCTCCCTCCCTCCCTCCCTCCCTCCCTCCCTCCCTCCCAGTTCAGAGCCTCCTGTTTTAACTCCAACACCACAATCACAGCAACATTCTCTCAGCAAAGTTTATTAAGAGCCCCCATAAGGATATTTAAGGGTGTTATTTTTTAAATTCTAGCAGGCACATGGAAAGATTTTAATGGCTTGTGTGAACAGGAAGAAAATGTTTTTTTGTGTGCAAATTTGAAGCTGGCTGCATTGTTGGATTTTCTATGTATTTTTACAATGTAAAAATTGTACTGCCTATTGAACACAATGAATCAGTGTAAATGAGCCAATCTCTCCCCCTCAGTATATTTTCTCTATTCCAACATTTTATTGTTTCTCATTAAATATAAAAAATCTTTAGGAAAGGCAGCAAAGTTGCTTTGCTTACGGAACATGAACAGTTCTGCTTGTACAGTCAGCAGGAGCCTTCTACGTGCAGACCACCGTACTGAGAGCTGTGCAGGATTACGCTCCAGACCAGGGAGCCAAGTGCAGCAGGTTGCATAACAAGTGCTAATTTGGTTAGCTGGATCTGACGGCGGCTGTAATTCTCCAGCACTATGACAGCAGAGCTGAGGTGGAGGGAGCGAGTGACTGCACAGGCCTGCAGTTGGATGTTACAAGCTAATGGCATAACAAGCTTTTGCAGAGCAAACACTGCCGCTGGCCAGAGCTCATTCAGATGTTCACCAGAGAGAGGTTATCCACACAATGGGCAAAATTCATTCAAGCCAGATTGTAATGCCACTGTTCACTACTGTGAGCTTTTTTTTTTTAAATTGACTCTTTTTAAAGATGAAAGTTTTGTTTTTGCTTGTTTGTTGTTTTTTATTTAGATGAATGAGTCAGCACAGAACTTTCCTGTCAAAGACTCGTAGATAGTGTCGCAGTTTGGTTTATTGTTTTTATTTGTAGCTGGAGGGCACGTGCTGTGAGGTATTTCAGGAAACAGAACAATTGTAAAAATGAAATGGGTCTCACAGCAAAAGAGACTCATCTATACTGCACTGAGAATCAACCAGCAAAGAAGAGACGAGACAAGAAGAAAATCTCTAATAGGGATTATATTGTGATTTTTAAAACCAATCCAATACAAACTCTTCCAAGTATATAGCTTCAATTTATTTTTCTGACTTTTATCCTGAAAAGTAAAGTGATGCATAGAGTTCACACAGTGATCTGATAAAAGTGTTTTACATTTTACAGTCCAGAAAGATAACTCAAAATATACTTACTGTCAAAATGAAGGTGTTTAGATTAAAGCATATTCATTTGTTATGGCTTAGTTAAAGTCCAGAGAATCTGAGGCACTCGCCATCTAACATGACAGATCATGAATTATGTTGCAAAGAAGAATGGAGAGAAAAAAAAAATCTGTGTGCTGACCAGGACTGATACGTGTCTGATGTGTGGTTGCGCCGTAAAGCAGCTCAGCGCAGCTACTGATGTCTGTGTTACCATAGAGCTGCTTGGTAACAGAAATTAATCACAGCCAGGAAGTAGGCCGTCTCTCTGCGTGGCCCTCGTTGACTCTCCACAGCTCCCCTGTGCTCTCCCATCAACGCGTGTGCCTGCGCCGTAGAGTTTTCTTACCACAGTGTCGAGTATGCAAATAATTAACAGTCAAACGCTCCACAGCATCCTGCAGCATATACCTGTGGCTTTGTCTGTGCAGGATGAACTTTGCCTTGTGTTGAAACATGGGGATGTTTAGTGAATTAAGCTGCAGATAGCAGAGATGGTACAGACACAGGAACATTTGCTGCCTTCTCCAATAAAGATGGATGTTGCAACAACATTGTACAATACTTAAAAATTTAGAAAAGTTAAACATTCAACTTTAATCCATTTATTCAAGAGGGAAAGAATTCCATCTTAATAAATATTTTTTTGAAAAAGTTAAAGGAAGTACAAATTTTAATATCCCTAATAATCTCTTTAAAGGGAAGGGATTATGGAAAATCGACTTCTTGAGTTTTATATCATGTTATAATGCTATATCCTCATCCAAAATATACCCAGTGTTGCTTTGACTCAGTCATTCATGTTTAAGGAATCCTTGAATATCCCCCTGCAGCCATTTGGGGGTGCCTTAACAACTGCAACGTACAATGTTCCGCCCATTTACCCAAAACTCCGCCTTTGAGCGTCTGTCCTCCACATGGGGGAAATGGCAGCTCCCACACAGCTCCTCCAGACTAGTGGCAGCAGCAGATAGCAAACATGTGGTGGAGCTTATCATGCAAACTGCAGTGCTCCTTAGAACAATTAACGAGATCAGTGGACAGCATGTAGTAGCTCTTTCTAATACCAAAACATTCTGGTGGATTTTTAGCAGAAAATTGAAACAGGTTATTAGTTTTATTCTGCTGGATAACGATCCACACTTTATGACCAAATAAAGACAGGAATGTTTCACAAGGTATAAACACAACCTTCTTCCTTGGTAATCAAAAACCCCATGCAGAAATGAAAGAGAAATTTATGCAAAAGATCACACTTCCTATTGCTTTGAAATGTTGTTGAAGAAGACTAAGTGATGTCCTCATGTCCTAAGCTCTAATCAAACTCAATTAAATGACTTTTTTCTGCATGTTTCAGTGAGTTATAGTAGCACATTACATTTTTTTTTAAAAAAGACTATTAAGTCTTTTTAACAGATCATGTCATTTGTTTATTTTTTATCCACCTTTGTCTGTCTGCAATGCAACACAAACTTCTTCCTGAAATTAATCATCAATCTGAAGCAAATGGAGTTCTTGTGTCATTGTGAATACAGGAACGACATTTGTGCGTGTGTGTGCGATTTGTGAAGTTTGCACAGCAGTTGGGAAGAGATCAGCTGTCCGTCCCTCCTACAAGGACACACACTGATGCACACACACTAACTGACGAGCTCTGAAAACATGCAACCCTCCCAGCAGTGGCAGGTGCATGCTGAAGTTTCAGCGGTTTGAGTTCTCCTGGATGACTGTGAAGGCCGCAGTGCCACATGTACAGGAACGACCTATCTGCCCTGAGATGTGCACGCGCTGGGAGGAGGCGGCAGCAGATGCTTTGGCTTCGGACGCCAACCAAAAAAACCAACTTCTTCTTTTTGCTGTTTTTTCATTTGGTGTTTTTTGGTTACACTAACCCCTCCCTCACACTGGCCCAAATATTAGACTGAACTAAAAGGTCAGAAGACTTGGTTAAGATGAGCTACATAAATTAGATTAAAAAAACTTAACTGATCTATTTTTAAGCCAAACACAATGCTGCGAAAGTTTTCATACCTCTTGAACTGATTTATATTTTGTTGTGTTATAAACTAAAACACCAATGTATTTTATTGGGATTTATCGCACACCAATGCACAATAGTACGTAAATCTTAAGTTGTAATTTTCAAGCCTTGATACATATTCTTAATGAAATTTAAGTCTGGACATTAATTGGATCTTTGAACCTCTGTGTATATATTAAGTTTTTTGTAGCCTCTCATAAGATTTCTTTCATTGTTGTCATGTATTTCTTAGGAAAAGTTTTACTACGGGGATGTTGCACAGTTTTAGTTTTCCGTCACGTGAAACTTTGTGTGTAGGACAAATGTTAAGTTTCTTCCTCATGCTTGCTGTGGTCCAATTATGACCAAATGGGATTTCCTCCAACCCTGCCTCTAATTATTTTATAAGAGTTTCCATTGCAACTTTATGGAATATACTAATGTCAATACGCCTGAAAAACCATCTCATCCTAGCACAATCATTGCCGTGTTGTAAACTTCATGCAGAAAGATCCCGGGCCGAGAGTCGAACCCAGGACCTTCTTGCTGCAAGGCAGCCGTTCTATCAACTGTGCAGCTGTGCCATGTTTCCATTAAGCAAATTTATTTTCAGAATCCCAATTTGTGCAATTGCCTGGTTAGTAGAAACACAGCCAGTGAGACCATGATCTTCTTCACAGCTTTCTCCCTGACCTGCCTGCTGTACTTCATCGTCTTCATGCTGTTTGTTCTCTAATGTCTTCTTAAAATCTCTGAGGACTTCACAGAATTTTCACAGATTTTTTTTTCTCTTTTTAAGATTTACACTGAGATTAGATGAGGATTCTTTTTATTGATTAGGGGACTTCTAAAGATTGCACTGGATTTTACTTCAGGGTATCAGAGTAATGGGTGCCAAATGCAAATACACTGGACACTTTTATTTGTAATCACTCAGTTTGTTTAAATGAGGTGGAGGACAGGAACTGATTTACCAGAGAAGCTTGTAATATTTCCTGAAAAGGTGACGTTCATCATCCAGATTATTGAAGGTGAGGCAGAGCAGCACGCTGTTACCAACGCCTGTCGAGCAGGTAGGCTCTCTGGTAGGCTCTCTGGTAGGCTCTCTGGTGTTTTTGTTACGGGAACTGCAACGTGACACCCGATCCCCGACTCCTCAGTCACAACACAGCTCTGTGTTTCTTGAAAACAGAAGAACGGCAAAAGTGTGCCGATTAAAGTCAGATTCAAGCAGGTTTTCCTTCAACATCAGCTGTTCAAATAAAAAGGAGACATCTTTTTTTTCTCATAAATGTGAACCGCATAACCAGTGGGAACTCTGTGAACCTGGACCAGCATCACACTGGTCCAGGTCAAGCTCGTGGTGTGAAAAATGCCTGAAGGCGCTCGGGCTCGTCCTCTCAGGCTGCTGTCGTTATCTGGGAAAAGCTCCAGGTTTTCTTGTTGCCGCTGGCTGGCGTGAGATTTCCAGAATTACCAGTGGGGGATGATTAAGGTGATACTCAGCCCAACTGTTTCATTATGAAAGCTCAGCATAGTATTTATGAAGTGTCGAGTCACACATATGATCCCAGGCGTGGCCAATGGATCACAAAGCAGTTAAACACCTTTTTAATTCTGATATTCTTCCAGGAATATTTGGAAACATTCGATTTTACTTATTCAAGAAAAGTACGCATTTACTGTTTCAAAGGTATTTATTTTGCCACCTTGCATATGATTCATAAAAACAGGTAAAACGTCCTGCTGGTGTTGTCTGGGTCCACCTGCTGCTGCCTGACGGGTTTTGACCCACCGGTTGGCCTTGTGGTGAATGCCACCTGGGTGTTGTTAGTCAAACAGGTTGTGTTCTCAGATTGAGTGTGGTTGCTTTACTATCAGTGTCTCTGTGGCCAAACTTTGACTAAACAGCAGGACAAGTCCTTTCAGAGTTACCATATATTGTTATGGAAAATATAAATTTTTTTGCAGCCAGTAACATCTGAAGAAACATTTATTGTTACAAAACATTAACCTTCCAAAGTATTCATACCTTTCTTTTGTTCACAGTCATATTTTGCCGCAGTACAACTACAAATGTCAAAGTTTGAATTGTGTTGCATGTGTTTTTATCCAGCCACTTTTTCTCTGAAACCCCAAAATAAAAGCCAGTTTGAAAATTTGTCTTCTGATGCTACTTGAATCCTCCTAAGGGTAATTTAATCTCCATATTTACACGTTAAACTGACACTCTGGACCTATATATTAAATTAGATCTTTTGTTGTTTGTTACAGAGAGGACAGACTAATCTTCCAAAGTGGATGCTTACCAGGATGCTTTGTGTAAGAGGTTGGTGTGCTTTTGTTTTCTGCCTGTTTTTTTCTTACTTGCTTTGTGTCTCATTTGTTACCCATATTTTAAAATCATCATACTAAATAAAAAATGTAGATATAACATCAACCTTTGTGATGTTATATCACCTTCACTCTATTACAACTTCCACACTGAAGAGTATTATAGGTTGGCAGGATATTTTGTCACACTAAGTGTTTACTTATCTAAAAAAAAGTTTTAGTTTCCACCCAGAACTTGTTAGTTCATCTTAGCACTTAGATATAGTGCATTAGCTAATATGGTGGCAGATCTGAGTTTAAAATCTAGGCCTTCGACTGCTCTCCAGTCCATTTCTCTGTACACTTCCTTTATCAACCGCTAGTTTCTGCAAATTATTTCTAGTCTCTTCATTAAATTTCAATTGAGCAGCCTTACAGAGCTCAGCGGTGGGTGACCCTAAATGTGTTCTCTCAAGTGTACAACATGATTTCCTGAATGGGGAGACTAACTTATGAGTACTCATACTGGAGTCTATAGAGCCAAGCTTCAAAAGTAGAAATTTCCGGAACACGCAACAAGCTACTGAAGCAAACAGGAACACCCTGACATGACAACATAGAAAGTGAAAGCTGAGAAAGATGTGAGGGAGGCAGTTAGGCTGACAGTATTTGTGCAGGGGTGTGTGTGTGTGTGAGTGGGGGGGGGGGGGTAGTCCTGTTTATGTGGGAAGCTGCAGTTGTTCGCTGAAGCACCTTCATCACTATGTCTTTCTGTACTGCTCGACTCTTTTGTGTTCTGCCCTGTCAGTTAGTCTAGAGCTTATTATCAAAGCAGCGATGAGGTTTATTATGAAGGTGCCGGATGCAAATCAAGTGTGTATTCTTCTGCTTTCACCGGCTTTGGTATTTGCTTCCACTAGTTAAAGGTAGTTTTACAAAAAAGTAGGTCTTGGACAATTGCATTGTAAAATGAAAACCATCCACAGAACGATACACCAAAACAAAAGAACAACAGGTCATGCAAATCCTTTTGTACCTAGAAAGGCAGTGAGAGATAAGGGAGAGACAGGTTTTTTTTCTGGACATCAGCTAATAGGAGGGAGGCGTGTGTATGTGTGTGTGGTGGGAGGAGACAGAGAGAAGTTTGAGTGTGCATGTGTGTGCGGTAGAGAGAGACAGAGAGAGAGAGAGGCAGGGGGAGGGGACAGGGAGCAGAGAGGATTTGTGGCATGTAGTTAGTCAGCTGTCATTAGATGCAGATGACACACACACGGGTAATCTCACGGAGAAGAGAGGGGGGAATACACAACGTGCAGATGACAGTGGCGCATGTGTGTGCATGCGTGTGTGTGTTTACTGCGCGGACCGTGTGAAAACCAGCACGCTGGCCCGGTTGGCATGAGATTTTCAGCTGGCTTGCGACTTGTTATGGACTGCTTCAATTATTGGCAGAGGTGAGTTACTATAAGACTATATATGACAGCAGATTTAAAGGCACAGTCCGGAAAGTTGAAATGGTTCAACTTTATGAATCTATTTGGTAGTTTTCTGTTCTTGTATACAAGTTAAATATTGGAAGAACAAACTGGAAGCTAAATATTTACTTCAGAGAATGCTCGCATGATAAATATTCAGTATTGGATCCTTATTGTTCATAGATTTATTGCATTTCCAAATCTCTCACTTTTTATATCAAACAAAATACTTTTAGAGCACTAAGACACTTTAATTTATCTTAAACTATGTGACTTGTTAGTCACCATATTGTCGTTATGTTTCATTATTACCAAATGGGGATGAATTCAACTCACCCAGTTGGTGTGGTTGTCTTACTCAGTCCTGGACTTTGAGCTGTCATGTATTGTTGTTGTGGGTTGTGACACGGGGTGTGTGCGTGTGTGTGTGTTGCGAAGGGGAGTGGTTATGATGGACTGGTGGCTCACAGATTGTGGAGTCAGCAGGCCTGAAGCTGCCCTGTCACCTAAGGTCTAACCAGCCGACTGTTTACTCAGTTTGCTTCAGATCCAAAAAAACAACTGTTTTCATTAAAAAGCAGGTTCCCAGAATTTACAGATAAAATCCCAGTATTGAGTCTTGAGGCAGCAGAAGAGGGTTTTATTACAGGTTTGTAGTTTAGTTTAAAATGTAGAAATGTACTAATAATTTTGTTTGTACCTAATCTACAAAATAAAAGGTTATAAGTTCTTATGTTTCCCTTATCACTCCATTGTGTGTCAGTCTTGCTTTTTAATGATGTAAGTTGCATTTGACATGGCACCACACACAATCTGATCAACAGCTTGGCCAGGTTGCCACATATTTCTTTTGACATGTCAAAAATAATTATCAGGCTGGTTGTGGCTGTTAAACAATACTCAGTTGGTTCTAAGGGGTCAGGAAAATATATTTCGCACCATTACAAGCGTCATCTGAAAGCTTTGATTTGAGGTGGGTTAAATCTGTTGCTTATGTAAAATTTGAATCATTCATCTGAAATTCACAACTAAATACAAGACTGATCAGGCCAGGCAACATCTTTTCAATCTGTAATTGTCCAATTTTGGTGACTCTGCCTGAATATCCTCAGATTCCTACTTTCAGCTGACATGAGTGGTGTGGTCATCTGCTGCTGTAGCTAGTTCAAGGTTTGATGCCTTAAGAGACAGTTTTCTGCAAACTTTGTTTGTTGGAGGAGGCAACTGTTGAGCAACTGTTGCCTTTCTATAAATTTGAACCAGTCTGCCTAATGTCTGCTAACTTCTGAAATCAACAAAGTATTTTCTCTATTCTCATAATTCTCTTTGAACCCTGGAGAAGGTTGTGAAGAAAAATCTCAGTCTTTTATGAAATGCTTCAACAACGCCGTCTCTTGGCAACATCCATGCTAAGTTGAAATGCAATTTCTTCTCCTTTCAAAGGCACAGTTCAAACTTGCTTGAACTTCAACGGGACATCTTAACTGCATTTAGATGCTTAAATGTAGCTAGTTTTTCTAGAAATCATTGGCTAGTGTTTGGCATGTAAAACGTTGAAAAATCTGATTCTTTTTTCTGGTTTATGAAAATGAAAGATGCCCACTTTTACCAAAGATGCCAGATCTCCATGCCAAACAATGTGAACTGTGGCTGAAATGTCTAAAGAGGTTTACTGATCTCTGAATGTAATTTTTAGGATTGCTCAGATGAGGTTAGCAAGCCTGACTTTCAATGTCTTTCCTTAAGCTAAGGTTAAACGAGATGTGTTGCCTTTCAAAGTCCAATTTGCAGTGTGTTATTCTTGGATAAAAGTAAGAAGACTGGCTGACCTGAAACATTCATAAATATATACTTGTGAATGTTGTCTTGTGGAAGTCAAACATTAGAGGGATAAATTTTAATCACAACTTGAAAAATATTTAAAAATTTCTTTGTTTTGGGGCTCTGTGTGGCTCAGTTTGTTGTCTAGAGACTATAGTCCTTGATGTGGTTGTTCCATTTTTGATTCCCAGTCTTGGGTCATTTGCTCCATGTTTTCCTCCTCTCACTCCACCCAACTTCCTGTCTATTTACTGTTCAATAAAGGCCAAAAAAAATCTACAAAAAAGAAATTAATTTAACCTGTACATAATTCCTTAGTGTTATGTGCATAATTTGTGTATGTAGTAGATCTTAGAATTTTAAAAAATTACAAGTCTAAATTGGCAGGTCAGACATCAAAGAAAACCAGTACAGTAGTGATCATTGCATCCAAAGGTACATTTATAGCTCCCACAGGAATTTTGCATATTTGAAATTTTGTTATGCATAATCTGAATAAGTGATTGAATGACCACAACAAAATAGCCATTGATCATTCCATTTGTATTTGTATTCCTTAAATACAAATGGAAATTATTTTCCACTAGACTTACAGTCATATTAAGCAGTCATGGAAGACTCACTAAAGAATTCATAACGCTGACGTTGCAATGCGTGATGTAGCAGGATGTAGTGAATCTAGCTTCTTTTAAACTAGAAATGAATTTCTAAATGTTGCCAAGGTCTAAAAACAGAAAATACAATTCTTGGCAATGGGAAACTACTTATAAAACATCTAGTAAAGGTCTGGTAATACTAGTTCATGCTACTTAAACATCTAGTAATCTACCTTTGTTAGAAATATGAACATTGAATTGTAGTTTTTGGAGAAACTACATGAGAAGGCATCTTTGTGTAACATAATTTTCTCTGTGCATTAAATGATTGCAAAAAAGAAGGACATCATTTATCATTTATTATCTTTAAATTTACAAATTATGCTGTCTCAACTATTCGTTGTCATTATTTAACCACAGATTCTACACTTAGTCATAATTCATTAACAAAAGATAAATCCACAATGGGAGCTCAGGTCAAATACATGCTCACTATACCTAATTGTATCATCAGCACATAAAAGTATTTTTCCTGGTGCAGGAAGATCATCCATTTTGATTTATTATTACAAAATCATCTGAAACCTGAAATATGTCTTTGCAACCAAAGCTTGTGGCCGAGAGATTTAAGTGGCACACAAAAGAAAGTAAACAGACAGACTGAAAAGTGACCTGGTCATAGATGAAAGACAGTCAGAACTGAATATTTATCCCAGAACTGATGAGCGTCATTGATCTTTGTATTCTTATCTGACCAGAATAAAAAGTCTGAGTGTCAAGAAGTCACTCAGCTGTGACTGTATGTTAATTTTCTCACTAACACAACCTGCAGCTCCAGCTACATTTCAGTCAGTCAGTGAGCTATAGCTGGACTTTGACCGACTGGTCAATAGGACAACGTAAAACTGCTACCATATCTCCCTTTTTACGTCATGTGATTCATTCTTGCATTCTTCTAAGTTATCAATGTGTTCCAATGCACGTTTGAGTTTACCTTAGTGTTTATCTGATGGCCCAGAGTGGTTGGGGTTGTTTTCTGCATGTATGTCGCATACCGAACGGAAAAGATCTTAAGTTGTGTCACAATGCATTTTTAGAGATAATGACAGTATCAGACCACCAGCCTTGTGTTATGAAATAACTGTGTAACTTGAGCTGAAGATGAAGAAATCCTGCTCAGGAGCATGTGTGCACATTGAGACACCATTGTATTTGTGTTTGCAGTGCAATCCTGCAGTTATTACACAGGGGACAGAAGACAGTGAGCGTTTCTGGCAATAAGCAAAGCTTCCCTCCCTTCTTCCCTCTAACTCTACAAGTTTCAATCTGATTGCCTGAGAGTGATTTCTCATGCATGTATTCAACTTTTCTAAAGAATCTAACTATGGACACCAAGATTCAACTTTGTTTCATTTCCTCCTTTACAGCCTACATAACATTTAGTACTTCTTTGAGGGTTTTTTATTTATATTTAATTGCAATTCTAAAACAATTTCTTATTTTTGTAATTGTCTTGATGTGCCTGCACACCAGTGTGTCAGCTGAGTTAGCATCCAGGCAGGCATGTTCAATGTTATTGATTCTGGTCTATAATCGATCAGGCTCTAGTATTACATGAGGCTGCTCATGCAGAGTGACGGTTATCTGCTGCAACCATCCACACACAACTGTTTGTTTTAAAGGTGTTATTTCATTTAGTCTCCATTTGTGATTAGCTTTCTTGTTGTTGCATAACATCACTTTTAAATCAAACAGTTTAGTTCCTAAATGATTTTCTCTTAACCTTTCTCTCTTTTCTATTACGTAATTCCTATAATGAGTTCATTCATTTTTTCTTCATTTAGAAATGAAAACTGCATTTTAATTGATTTCTGTTGACGTAGACTAAAAATGGAAAAGTAACAATGGCCAAGCCTTCCAACAGTGCCCCGGTGACACCAGGTCACGCTGCTACACAAATACCAATTAGTGTTATTTGCTAGACAAAAAAGAATACAGTGCGTTTGGTCTTAAAGGCGAGCAATTGTTGAAGTGGGTCAATTTGTACAGATGGATTTTAAGTGGACTCACTTCTCAGAACACAGGCAAGCATTTACTTTTCTTTCCAGCACACTGGTGCCAGAAGTCTTTGGAAACCTAATAAAAAGTTGAGTTTTTGTAGGTGAGGGGTTCTTTCTTATCAAGTTCTTTGTTCGTTTGCGACTGCAATGTTGAATGTTCAACCTGATTTGTAAAACTGGTAGTTTTTTGTTAGGTTTTGGTAAGACAACCTGATTAACAATAGTGTTGAACAAACTATAAAAAGTTATCTACATTTTGTCTTTAAGCCTGAATTTTTTCTTCTTCTTCTTGAGCTTCAGATGGATTTCAGATTAAATTATACTGGATGTCTTAATTTGCATTGAGAGTTTTAGCTGCAGCACACTTTGTGTTAACACCTGTTAATACCTCTTTGTCCAGCAGCATGATTAATGAGATTTGGTTAACACATACAGCTTACGTAGCCAAACTAATAAACTTAACTGAGACAGAGTCTTGGTCCAATTGTCAAACTTAATTACTGAAACCTTTCCAACGTGTCCCATAGCGCTTCAATGTTGGTTGGTCTTGTAACAATATTCCAGTTTAAGTGGTAGTGCCTTTTTTAGTGTCGGGTCAACAGCTTTATTTTGTAATTTACTCAAATTCAAACACTTCCAACTTCAAAATTGGGATTGCTTCTGGTACCTAGCATACATGTTCATGTGGGCTGAGGAGGGGCATCCCAAAACTAAGCCAATACTTGGGTCAAACCTTTTCAGCTCCATATGTTGGGACCACTATGTGCTAATGGGTCACACACTAAATAGCTGTTTCTGGGCTGTGTGGGCACTTAGCCCACACAGGGCCTCACATGGTTTTTCATGTTTGTTTGTTTTTTTGCTTTCTCTTAAATCAAAAGGATTTTGTTTATGTTCTATAATTATTGGAAGCTACTCGACTGGCCATCTGTGTCAATCCTGATTGGTAGGAACCCACTAGGTGAATGTTATTTTTACTTTAAATAATATTGAAGTTAATTAGATCTTTTTACAGGACACATAGTGGTCTAACTGGGACCTCTTTAAAATTTTGCTAGCTCAGCCAAACATTTCTTTGGAGGTCTTATTTGCTTTGTGATTATTTGCTGAGTCAACTCCCATGAGCCTCGGGGTTGTCAAAGGAAACAGCAGTCGAAATCTTTCTCCAGTACTGTCTCTGAAATGGCAACAAGCCAAACGCCTCAGCATAGCATCACCACACCAAACACCTGAGATGTACATAAACAGATGTGGTTTACTGGTATGGAAAGTGCTGCACACAGATGTATTCGTAGACAAAACGAGTAACCTGGCTTTCATCACAGGTCCTTTGTCATGGGAGGAACCCATGTCATAATACAGCCTCTGCAGGGTATTAGGTCTACTTTACTGTGCACTTGTGTGTGATCAGATGGTTTGTTGGTTTTTGCTCTGCTGCTTTAACAGAAGCTGGGAAACAAACAGGAGTGGGGACCCTCCTCCCAGTTTACAGTTGTCTAATCCACTGGTGTCAAAGTCCTTAACTGATCCTAATTGGTTCTATGTGATGGATTGATTCCTTACTTACTTTGGTGATTCATCTGTTTATTGGGGACATCTTTTTTATGGTTTTTGAAAACAAGTAGTGAATTGTTTATACATAAGCTAACTTTCCCTTTGATTATTTTATTTACTAGCAGAGGATGAGGTCAGATCCAGATTATAACATACCAGGGAAACTTAAATGTCAAAGACCCTTTTTTTATGAAAGAGATGGGATAAAAGATCTTCATTGGAACTATGTATAAAATGTTGAGTAGGAAAACAATAGCCCAGAATAATCTTAGAATAGTTAGATTGATTTACTTTGGTAACCGCCCCCTTTTGACAGACCAACACCGCTACACTTCTATAAGATAGTGTGTACGAACAGGGAGATCTTTGACCATTACTTTGCACATTATCTCTGGATTGTCTCTTTAATCTCTTTTCTCATCTCACCCCACAGGTTGTTGATATAATTTAGATCTATTTTTGAATCATTATCCTGTCGACTCATGGCCATGCTGACCCATTTTCAGTTTTCCAGCAGAGACCACTGGACTTTTATTAAAAATATCCAGACATTTGAAAGAGAACATGTTGCCATGCACTCCATCATCTTTACCAGGACATTTAAAAGAGAAGCACTATCACTGATTCTCCACAACACTTAAAAAACAAATGTTTGCTTTTCACAATAAACTTTGTTTTACACCACAGTCTCTCATTAGACTCCAAACCTATGCTTTTTGATAAAAATGTTCACTTTTAGTTGAATGTGAGCAAAGCACACAATTCTTTCTGAGTATGATTATTCAAATGGAAAAAAAAAACTTTATGTTGTGCCTAAACATTTTTAGAAGATGTAAACTTTACTGTGAAAATCTCATCCAAAAAAAAAAAGATTTACAGCATTCTTCAACTGTGCTGATCACAGTAAATTCTGCAGAGTTAAATCAACACTTGCCGAGTCTATTTGGTCCTTATCAGAATTGGTGTTAATTTAACTCTTTTCAGAGTTATTTCAACGATAGTTTGAGTAATTATAACGTTTTCAAGTGTTAAAACTACTCAGTTTCTTTTGAAATAACAGATAGACAGACAGAACCGGAGGCTGAATGTACTACGTCAGTGCTGGTGAGCCATGGAAGGAGTCATTTAGGGAGTAGGAGTACCGCCGAAATTAATGTAATGGTTTCAATTCACAATGAAGAGGTGTGACCACCTCTGTCACACATATGAGTTTTTGAGAATGAGGAAAAATAATTTCCTGAACTGTTCTTTATAACAGCGGAGCTGCAGCAGTGCTGTTACTCCACAGTGTCGTGTAATAGGTGTGATGGATTCTTCATAATGGAGACCAGATTGTTCAGAGACTTCCTGTCCTGGACCCAGGATTTTTTCAGCTTTGTGAATCAGTTTGTTGATCCAGTCTCTACCGCAGGCTGGTGGAAGACCAACGACATCTTGTTTTATACACAAAAGGATCGAAGCCGCCTCAGCATCTGTGTTGATCCTCCAATCCAGTCCATTGTCTTATCCATCCCTGGTAAACCCAGCCACTGCAGACTCATCTTAGTGTTTCTACTGGTGGCATGAGACTGAGTTTTACCAGAAATCTGATGTGTACAGAGTGAAAAGGAACGGTGAGAAGACTGTCCCCTGAGGGACTCCTGTGTTGCTGACCACATCAGCTCACACTTTGGTTTAGCTGAAACCCCACATGTTTAAGATGAGGATGGTAGGAAAGAAAATATTTTTTTTCCTGGTATAACTCACAAGCAAACAGTTGGCATACAGAAGATCTTTCTGCAGACTTGGAGACTTCCTGATGCCATGCTTTGCTGCAGTGCTTTAACATTAATCAGCAGAGGCTTTTTTTCCAGCATGTTCACTGTGGTGAGATACAAGTTTGTCATCTTCTTCTTGTTTGTAGATTTTGTAGATTAGTTTTAAGAGAGTAGATTTTTTTCTATCTGCCATTAAGATTAACCTGAATATGTATAAATGTCTTACCTGACATTTATACATGACAGTCACAATTTTGAACACTACCTGGGAGAAATAGACCTTTATGCCACATTGTCGTATTTATACCTAAAAGTAAGTGAATTGAACCTTAAAGTCTGCAGACTGATCTAACTTTCTAAATAGATCTATTTTTTTTAAAAATGGTACATTTAAAAAAATGCATGAGTTTTATGGATTCCTATTGTTGTTTTAAATGGTTTGTCAATAATTTTTAATAAAATAAATCTGGGAATTTTCTTCAACATGAAATAATAAAGATTGTATCTTCTTTATTTCTTTTGTCACTGAGATCTGATCTTTGAACGGAGGAGCTAATAAGTGAGAGAGGAAATGACAGTATCTGAAAACAAAATGTTAAAAAGTTGATAGAAACATTAGGAAGAATAAAATGCACAATGGCTCTGTTGACGCGAGGTTCATTTAATTCCAACTAATTAATGAAGACGCTTCTTTCAAAAAGTTTCTCGGAAGCTATTCATCTCAACAAACACACAATGACCTAAAGGGAGTGAAGCTGCTACTAAACTGATTGACTCAATTCATTTCTGGGGATAAAAGCTCTGACATTTACTCAGTGAAGGTGTTATCACATTAGGCATAGAGAGGCTTTCCGTTATCCCACTATCAGCTTTAATTTTCTGCTCTCTGTCATTACATAAGACATCATGGTCCACTTTTTTGTTACAAGCTCAAAACCTCAATTAGTGTGCAAGCTAAGGCCTGGGGATGACTCATTACCTTAATAACAGCCCGTAATGTACTGTACTCCTATGACAACTATCATTTTGAGAGTCTTTGGTCTTTCACAAGGGCGGCTGTTGCCTCATCTTCCCAACCATTAGCTCAGTCGCAAATGAAGGGGTTGTTACTTATTGATGCATTTTGTAGAACTTTTACTCATATTTTGCTGTTTTTTGTCTTTATAAAGGAAGCTAAAATCAAGATCAGCTCCGTGTTTCTATCTCTTCCCCAAGCCTGACCTCCATCTGAGTGTAATCTGACACCTACCTGCTCTCTGTCCGCTGCAGCACAGCAGCATAGAGAAACCACAGGGGTTTGTTCTTTGACAACCAGAAAGACGGTTTGGTAATAAATGACTGCTAACACTTTCAGAACCGCAATCCTGACACTTTCGCATGAGTTCATTCACAAAATTTGTAGAGATTAAAGAAGTTTTGTATATGTCTTTCACAGAAATATTACTTTTCTTTGTGAGGAACAGTTTTGCCTTCTTGACTTTAGATTTGCAGAACCCAAACACATGATTGGTTTCTATTGGAGACAAGGCCCACTTAAGCAGCCAGTGATCAATCCTCAGCTTTAATTTCTTAATGGCAGCATTGACCCTCTGGCCCTGTCCCTTCTCTCCAGCTCAAATTGTTTTTAAATGGCTTCGCTTTGCAAAGCTCTCAGCTCCTCTGATTGCATTAGCATCGGGCAGAGCTGGATAAAGGCTTTTGTTGCAGCCTGCATTAGTGTTAATTTATAATGCACATGTTTACGCGCCATATGTGTACCTTTGCGCATGTGTCTGTGTATTGTGATGCACACAAATATTGACGTAAACATCCAAGCAATGTCAGTTGTGAGTACTCAGACTTTGTGTCTGTGTGTGGAGCTTCTTTGTGATTGATTGAAAGTTTAAAGGAGCCTTTTTGTATTGATTTCTGACACCATCATGTGGGACTGTTGCATGCACTGCAGCCTTGAAACATGAGGACTTCAATGTTGTGTGATATTACCTCTTAAGGTCACCTGTTTCCTCTCAGTATGATCATAATTAATATATAACTAGCTCATTCTGGTGTCATCTCCTAGATTCAGCTGTGCAAGCCTCACTCTGGCGTTGGGTACGTTTAAAATTCGACAGAGTTTCATTGCAGTCGAGCAAATTTCCACTGAAATGTGACCTATTAATTTATACTCTTCTTCTTGAGTTTATTAGCGGTTGGTAAACAGCTAGTAACTGGTGAAGTGTGGGTCAAAGTGGCAAAATTGTTAAAATATGCTTAAAAATGATGACTCAGCAATGATGTGAATTAACTCAGTTTCCACAAGAAAATGAGAATGATTTGAGTTTAAATATATTTCACTATAATTTTAATACAGCATTATCATGTTTTAACTTTTGCACTCCTTATTGAGCAGAAGTGGTATTATTCTATGGTTTTATTTTCAGATATTTTACGGCTCAAAAATGTGAATGTGTACACTGTTAAAGTAATGTATGGTAATCTAATTAATTATTTGTAATGCTAAAATGATGTTGAAACATTTAAAGCAGTTTTAAATCGAAGAATCGAAATGTAATTGAATTGTGAGATTAAATACTGAGGGAATAATGTAAAAATTTAATTTTGTAGACAATAATAAATCTCTGACATATTCTTTTCCAATGAGAATAATCCTGCTGATTCCAGCTGACCTTAAACCAGAGAATTTTGGTCTGATTTAATTCAGACAGAGAAAAAAAGTGTGTGTGTCTTACTAATGGGTGTGTGTTGTCTTCTGGCTTTAACTGTATATCCTGAAGCTCAGATGGAAGGCCTTGTTGTCTGAAAAGTTGCCGGCCTCTTATTGCTGTATGAATGCTCAGTGTTGGGAGGGCGTGCTCCCTGGGCTAAAGGGAAAAAGGCAGGGAATCCCCGACATTCTCATGCTGTATTTTCCGGGTATTTTCTCTGCACAACGCTTCGATTTTTCTCTTATCAAGTTGTTGCCTTCTGGCAATCAGATGATGGATGTCACAGTGCTTCACCAAATTTTCACTCTCTGTGTATGGAAAGATGATTTTCGATGCTGAAAGCATGATGCTAGCATGAAAGTTCAGTCGTGAAAAGAAGCGTTGATATTAACTAACATACTTTCTGCACTAGTTGTCTGAAAGTTTTTCATTTGTGCTGTCAGTATCATGCTATCTGCCGTTTCCTCCCGTCCTCTTATCCCGTATGGTGTAATTAGGCCATACTTTCCTCTGCCTTCAGGCCTGATTATTTAGAGCAACAAATGACCCACCTCCCGTTTTCTTCCTGCTGTTACTCTGTTTACCCCCGCCTGTATCATTGTACAGCATTTGTTCTTGTCAACATAATATCTGTGTCGGAAACATTTTTCCTAACGACACAAAAACTGACAGCTTGTCCATTCGTATATTTCCCTTGATACCATTTTAAAATATTTCTTTCTCTGTCTCCTCTTCTCTTTTTCTTACACTGATTCTTTCTTGCTAATCTCCTTTCTCTCTCTCTCCCTGTTGTTTTCCCTTTTGCTTATCCCTCTCTTCTGCCTTCATCTGCGCAGTATCAGTCCCACTGACCGACTCTTATGTAACTGTCAGGTGATGTGTCCCCGCCTGTTGAAGGGCCTTAAAGGCCCACTGTCCCTTTAAACACCACCTCTCCCCTGCATTTAATTATTGGACTTCTTCATCATTGTCTGATTGTGTGAAAAAGATTGTCTTAGATGCACTCTTGCAGAATAAAACTGATCCTTTATAATATTTTTGGTTGTAAAATGTACTGAAAGGAACAAAATTGAGATTTTGCTCTCCTTGTGGATGCCAGCTGTAGGCAAGCCCAGAAAAAAAACTGATGGCGGGAAATGAGAGTCTGGGCACATCTTGAGGTTTACTGAAACACTTTATCTCTTCTTTTAGCCGTCAGGTTGGTTGGAAAATAGTGAATTGGTTCTTATCGCTCACTGAATGCATGAGAACTTGTTCTTTTATGAACAGGGATTCTAAGGTTCTGAATGCGGTATTTTGTTTGTTGCCATTCTTTTGGTTTTAAGATGTGTTTTCACCAGCCCTGTTCGTTTGGAGGAATCTAACTGATGTGGATCAAAAAAATCAATTCTGGTCTTTTGCCAAAAACAAGAGAGACGCTTTACAGTTTTGTTTCCATTTTGTGAAGAAGGAAGTTATGCTCAGTGTCTAACATGTAAACATTTTTTCAATTTGACAATTCATTCATAAATATTCATACTAAATCACAAGTCCATGATTTAGTCCAGGTTTAATTGGTCTATCCATTTTAGATTTTGAATCGGAGCTGATAAAAGTAGTCCAGAATCTTAAAAGCTGTGACATAGCCCTTTACTGAAGTTCCAAATCACAACGTGTGAATTGCATGCATACATATTTACAAAATATATATATTTGTTTCCCTTTTTATAAATTTAAATTACATTTATTTTCATTTTTGGGTGCAGAAATTTGGCAAATAAAGCTGATTTTGAATCATATTCCGCCACCAGCAGCTCTGGCAGCTCACTTGTCTAAATTGTGTCCCTTTTACTGAACCATATGGGGCAAGTCTAGCAGCATGATACGACCATATGGTGCATCTTTCTTGCTCCATGAAAGCTTTATTTCAGTGTGACCTAAGTTATGTTTTGTCCCTATTTTTGATTGAGATTACAGGGATATTCTCCAAACATCCCAACCAGACTGACATGTTAAAGTGAATGAGGGAACAGTGAGAGTGCCTACGTGAATTAGCTATTTCTATCTGAAGTAATTACTCACACCCACTGTATTCCCACTGGACTGCCCACATATTGTCTTCAGGCTCATTACAGTGATACATTGTTTTTTGTGACTCATAATCTGTGTTTGCTAATGCACTCTGCGGGTTGTTTACATCACAGAGAGATTAAAAACGTACCTTTTTTAAATATTGTGATTAGTTGTGCTGACTGAAACTCGGAGGAGACAAAAGGCTTTTCTTTCAATTTTTAACTTTACCATCATCTTATGTTATTGTTAGGGATCTGATCTTAACTCTGCTTACCTGTATGACTGGAAACCTCAAACACTCATAGAAGAGTATACATTGTAATGAGGCAAACATTACTATTAATAAAGAAAGTAAAGACATGGATGTTTGAACTTGGGAGTTAATTAGTCTACTGCTGTCAAATATAAGGGGCCTGTTTAAACAGTTCTGGTCCCTGACCTGGTTCTACATGGTTGGATTGTGGAACCCCCTTAAACGTGAAGGGAGTCCTGACCAAGTAAAGTACATAAAACAAAAACAGCAAAGTTTATATTTATTAGCCTGATTTCTGTCTCTGCTGGAGAATCAAAGAATCACTTAAAGAGATTGTTTGATTCTCTTTAAGAATAAAAGAGAATCAAAGGTTGGTCATTTGGTATGTTATCACTAAGTGTCTGCCTTGCTTTCCTATCTTCCTTTGGTTTAGGTGCTGATAGCTGCTGAAGATGAGTAGTGGTGGGGGGGACACTCCTGAGCCCCCCAAAGGGGAATCTGTGAAGAGGAAAGACTGTCAGTCAGACCTCCTGGGACCCAGGTGAAAGACTTTGCTTTCAATAATAATAATAAAAAAAAATTAATAGATAGAAAATTTTTAAATGTAGCAGTATCTTCATTTTCACAGTGTGCTTTTTGTCTTTTATGCATTTTGCAAATCCCTCCCTTTTTTAATTTTTACTTGAGGATTTAAAAGGGAGACATCTTTTGTCAAGTTAAGAACTAGAACTGAGAACAAACCAAACTCTGAAGAGCTAATAAGGATCTGGACATTAGTTTTAAATCTGAAATCTCTTCTCCTAGGCGAAGCACAGACACAATGCCTTTGTACACCTTGACCTATTTTACATTTTATGTTACCAGCAAAAAAAAAAAAAGACACAAAACATGTCAATTTATATTCTTAAGATTTTAATTAAGTAGAAGAAATAGGGTACATAATCTTTACCTTAACAAATGAAATTCTGAAAATTTGTTTTACATTTCAACACCATTTTCTCTCTTATAACTAATTTAATCTCAGTCTAAAAACAGAAACATAAGGTTCTTAGATACTGTTAGAGAAAAACAGATTCATGAAGACCAATGAACAGGAAAAATGTATAAAGAATGTGATCTTACAAAATGTGAAGCACTTTAAAGTTTTTCCAAATTTTTATAAATGATGAATTGCTGTTAATGGTGCTTCAGGAAGACAACAATTGTGGTTCATTTTTACAGACAATAGTTTATGTAACGACACAAAAGTTGTTGTCATAATGATGCTCAGTTCTTTGCACAGAGGTCATCTGTCTCATTAATGTCAGGTCACCGAGAGGTCACAAAGTTAATTCAGGGTCACTGGGGAGGTCTTTGTCTCACGGAAACGCTGGTCAGTGCATAAAGACAAAAGTTTTTCAGATGTAATATCCAGCATTGTACAGTGATGTTTGTCTTGACAATTTCCACCACTTAGTTCTTTTTTTTTCCAGTTGAGGTTGATTCATGTTTTTGGCGTCATTCCTTGCTGTCCTGCAGCCCAAAGCGAAGTACTGAGAGGCGCAACAGGGAGCAGGAGAACAAATACATCGAGGAGCTGGCAGAGCTGATCTTTGCCAACATCAACGACATAGACGACCTCAACGTCAAGCCTGACAAATGTGCCATCCTCAAAGAGACGGTGAAGCAGATCAGGCAGATCAAGGAGCAGGGTGAGCTTTTATGTCACTTAGATCCTCAGCCCTGCTAGTTGACACTACAAACCTCAAGTATTCCTGAAAAATAATGCAGATTAAATAGAGCATTGGTTCACAGAAATCACTGCTTTGTACCTATTCAGGACAGTACAATCAAGAAAATTATTATTATGATTTTATTTTACCTTGGGCAGCAGTAAACAGAGAATAGTTTTCAGTTTCTGAAATTATTTTGGTTAATATTGTCTAAAATTTAAAAAAGTATAGAATTTACTGAATATTGGGTTGGATGTTTTTCAGTGAATAAAGTAGCACAAGCAGGCATAGCTGATGCCTGGATAGACGGATCATACAACAATTTAACCACTTAAAGTTTAATTATGTAACACGTTTCAGCAACAAGGCAGGTCACATCATATTTTTCTGGTTCTTAAAAAAATATCAATGTTGAGGTTTAGAAATTCTCAGCTGTTCCTGAAGGCAACATGTTCAACTGTTGGAGAAAATCCTCAGGACAGCATTTTATACGATGCACTGAGTTTGGGCTGATTGGATGCTACAGTTAGCCAGTAGCGCTAACTAGCTTTTAACTCTATAATTTCAAGGCAGTTTTTAGAACAGGTGCCACTTTTCCCAGCTCATAAATGGGGTTTTGTTATGGTGGGTTCTGGAGTTTCCAGTTTCAGATGTCCCAAATAAAGAAATTGAAAGGCTGCATAAGCAATTTCATTTGTTTTTCCATTAGAATGTCACAAGCAGCGTATTTTCTCAGATAACCATTTATTTATCACTAAATGGGCCTTCCAGTGTTTCCCGCCATGAAAGGGAACATCTGTTAGAAGAGAGTGTGATAGCTGTGGGTACTAGAAGAGCTCAGAACTGATGTTTATAAAACCGAAATCTCAAGAGCCAATGTGGACTCCTTAACTTTAAAAAGTAAATAGAAAACAATCCCCTTCACAGTGGGAGCCCACAGACTGTAAAAGGACTGTAATGGTGAGCCAGCCTCTGCTGGAGCGCTTATATAACAGTGACCAACATGAAATGAGCCTGCAGAGAGAAGCAGGAGGATCTGCTCCTCCGATCTGTCCCTCACTTTCTCTTAAGCTTTACTATTTCTTCACAATGTTCTCACCTTTTTACACTTCTCTGCCTCATATTTAATCCTCTTTGCATAAATGTCACAATTTTACAAACCATCATTTAATACACATTTCCACTCACTTAATGGATTTCTCATTATTTCGTTCTTCCTCTTATCTTTTCTGTTTTCAGATTTTGTTTGCAATATTCTCTCTTTCTCTTTACTTGATTCCTCTTCCTGTTTGGTTCCAGTTCTTTTTCTTGTTTTTTTTCTTTTGTCCTTTTTATTATATTCATTAAACACATTTTCTTCTTCATGTTTTTCTTTTTTGCTTTCTCTGTGTCTCCTTTCTTTTTGATATTTGATGTGTTGCTCATCCACTTTTACCTATTTAGATTTTCTTTTATATTCTAATCTTAATTTTTTTTTTTATCCCACAGCTCCAAGTTTGAATACAAAGAATATAGACATGAATGTGAAAGCAATTTGGTTGATTTCATTGATTAACATTATACAACACATAATTGTATTTAAATTGGGTTGAAAACAGCTCTAAAGCATGATGCTACCACCACCATGTTTGGTAGATGAGATCTAGTGTTGTAAGAATTAGAAATTTCTTTCAAGTATTTTTCCCCTGAAGTTTCCCCAGACCTTGAGAAACTCAGACGTATTTAAAGGACATAAAATCGTTAAAATCATTTATGGACTTGGATTTTGACATTATTCTAAAGTCTGTTCAGTCCAGTGACAGTTGCCAAAAATGATATTATAGTGAAACAGAGAAACTACTAGCTGCACCTTTATCACCAGTTATTAAATGATTGAATTATTCTGTACTGTGTGGAAATTCTTTTGTTTTAAGTTATTCTATTAATTTTCGTTGTCTTAAAAAGAATCCATAATAACTCAAAATTTATATTTATACACATATGACATTCATGCGTGTTGTGAGTGTAGAAACTTTGGACTTGAAAGCGTGTCCTGTCATCTTTCTTTTCATCTGTTCGTCTCTCGCTTGCTCATCTCCTCCTTTTGTGCCTGCAGTCACCCAGTTGGTGTCCATGTGTCATTGCACTGTTTGCATCTGAAAACAACAGCTGAATAAGCACAGACTCGCGCACGGGGATAATGCTCAAGTCACACAGCTGTGAGGTCAACAGCAGAAAAACACACTATTGTTGAGGAACATTTAACTGATGAGCATATTTAAAAAAAAAAAAAAACGGTAAAAAGGAATAGAGAATGAAGAAAATAATGCCACTACTGGAAAAATGTTCATGCTGTGCTCAAATCAGTTTCCAGTGACAAGGTGTTTATGTGCCTCCTGTTAGTTTTTACACTAATCTTTAGGTTGACCGCACTCTCAGATTGCAAAGGAATAAATGCATGTATGCACAATGTATTGGAACAAAAGCCAGCAACAGTGGGTTGTGTCAAAACAAAATATCTCAATGTCTCACTACCAGGTGTCATGTGCCCTTGAGGAGTTGCTTCAATTACAGCTTGACATCTCATGCTGTTCACAAGTCGACTTATTGTCTGCTGAGGCATCCCACTCTTCATGAAGGGTGGCCCTCAGGTCATTGAGGGTTTGGGTACAGAGTTACAAACCTCTACTTAATGTCTCAGCTGATCTGAGGGGCTTTCTATGGGATCCATGTCTGGAGAAAGTGCAGATCACTTTGTTACAGGTTCAACAGTCTACAGCAGCTGTTCCCTAATGATGCTGGAGCATTGTCGTCCATAAAGATGAAATTAGGTCTAGGTTGTTCATACAGGATTGCAATGAGAATGGTACAATGGATTAATAACATTATTCAGGTAGTATTGACTTTTCACTAAAGCATTCACAAAAAGAAGGGCAGTTCTGTATTCACTAGTCACACCTGAAACTACTGACACCAAAGGCTCATTTGGTGACAACGGTGGCTGGTGCATAGTGCTCTCCTTGACCTTATCATTGGCGGCCATCGTTTCTGCTCAGCATGGATCGACTTTCATCATAGAACAGCACTGAGGCCAACTGACATCCATGCAAGACATTGAGATCTGTACCTTGCGTTGTGGTCAGGTGCCTTGCAGGTCTGATTTGACTCCTGGGTGCTTTTCACCTCCCTGAAATGTCCTCGGAGTTAAGTGACATCCAACTGGACATTTCTGTACGTTTCTATGATTCTTTAAGTGTCTCTTTGTCTCTGTTGCAATCTTCTGATGACACTCTAAGCTCAGCGGCCACTTCCGTCTGAGAGCATCCTCTTTGAAACCTTGCAATGGTGAGGTACCGTGGATCAGTTGTTAGATGTCATCTTGGTCTAACGATGTCAAAATGTCAACAGTATGGTTGCCATTTAAATACCAATTCATGAAACAAACACTTGTGTATTTTGTCGTTAAGCAAGTTGTGCAAAAAGTACTTGAACATTAAACTGTTGGACATGTGCATTCAAAAGTTTAAGGAAGGTCACATTAAGTTCACCTGTAAAGGTTACAGTGTGGTTTTGGTTCATCTGAAAGCTGAATATCCCTTGCTTTTATGAGTTGTGTAAATGAAAACTGCTGCTTTAAGGTCTTAACCTTGACTCGTGTGCTGGAAGTGCTGCTGAATGAAGTTAATTTGAGCTAATGAGTTGTGCATTGGGTAATAAGGAAGATATGCGGCACCAGACTGTTAAGTTGTTTATGTGCAATCCTCAAAGATGTCAGCTGTCGAGAAGTTCACAGAGGATTTGTTTTTAAAGTATATTTATTAACTAGAGATGATTCTTTTGTTCTTTTTGAGGGAAAAAAATAGGAAACTCAAACATAAAATCGTGTCAGGTGAAATAAATTGTAATAACACATTTTATTGATTAAACAAACTTTGGCAATGACTTGAATTCCCTCCAGCTTACACTATGGTGCCATTCCAGGCTCTGCAGTGACAGAGTTTTAAAGGCTGATGACTCCACAGCTCCAGTCCCACAAAAGGAATGTCAGCTATGTGGCCGAATGGGGCCATGGGAGGCTTAACAGTCCGGTGGTACGACCATGAAGGAAAGGGAAAAAGTTGGTGCAAAAATGTACAGGAAAATTGTGCAACGAGCCGTGCTGTGAATAGCATGCCAGCCACTCAAATCTCCATGTCCTCTCACTGATTTCCACTCTTTGTTTTAGAGTTGAAATATAACCATGACCATGTTAACTTTACCAGAAGAGAACAGCTTTCCAAAGAATGTAATATGTGCAAGGTCTTCATGCCTTGTGTATGAAAACACAAAGTGGGTGCGTGGGTGACGGCTTCATCAAGATAAAAACAACACTGTCAGCATTGTCTGCTTAAACAGACAACCTACTGCAAAAGCTTTACCATAACAAACTGCTTTTCCTACAAGGAGATATTTAACATACTAAATTATTTATTTTGATTTGTGTCTTCAGATTTGACATGTCCCTTTGACCACAGCATCAATTATTCATGCATTTATAACAATCTTTTTTCACTCACAGGTTCTATTATCTTAACTTAAAGGTGATGAGAGATAAAAATATGACAAAAATGCCCTGATTCCCTTTTGAACCACCTGCTTTTCTGTTGCTCATCACAGAAAAGACCCTGGTGGCTAATACAGAGGAGGTGCAGAAGGCAGATGTCTCCTCCACAGGGCAGGCCGTCATTGATAAAGACACTCTCGGGCCAATGATGTTGGAGGTAGGTCCAACTGTCATTTTTTTTTTTTTTAACCCATCTCTCAATATTTTGTGAAAGTGTTCTACCTTGAAGGTGAGTGCAATCTAATGTAGAAGATTCTCATGCGGGAACAAGCATGTTACACCAACGGGTTTTCAATCCTGCAGACTTTTAACACAAACTTTAATCTTATTGTTAGGGTAAATAATTAAAAAAATCAAAACAGGTACAACTTTAAAAATTGGTTTAATGTAACCTGCAATTTCTTGAGTCTTTCTTCTGGTGTTAGAAAATCAAACAAAAATTCTCATTCTTTCTTGAAAGTGATGATACTTCCTGGAAGATTTGTGTTAGAACCTGGTGTGTCTGCGTGGTCAGCAGTAATGCCTGTGCAGCAATCTGCGATCAGTCTCCATGGCAACCAGCTCATGTACTCCTCAATGGCTGGCTCCTCCGCTGCCATTACCAGATCAAGTTTTAAATCAGTCTCTCACCACAGGACTAACATATTTCACAGTAGACACGCTGCACTGCCATCTTGATTAAAAATGAGCTCATAGGAAGCTTTAGTGCCAGACATGTTGCTATGTGAACGCTAGTAAACAAAAATACAGCAGTCTCTTTATTGCTGCTGCAAATGTTTTTTGTGGGCAGAGAAAAGCAATAGTGCAATGTTTCAGTCAACTTTGACCTCTGATCTCGAAGACCGCGTTATGTGTGTCTTCATTGGGCCAGTTCAGCCTGTCGGGCCGCCCTTCAGGAGATAGGCATGTCACTCATTGTCTCTGCCCTACATACTTCCCTGAAGGCCATGCTTATCTTTATTAAAATAATAATAAAAAACTCTTTTTTTAAAAGTGTAGAGTCAGAAAATGGCTTGATTTTCCTTGAAAAAGACAGGCTGCTGTAGATGTGAGTGCTGCCATTCTTGAAATAGTCTAGTAACTTACTTAGATTTCATAATAATTATTAGATCAGCTGCATGTCTCTAAGTCATCTTTCCTAACCTGAGGTTTACTTTAGCTGTACAAGAAGACACAACACAGATTGCATCATGTCATTATTTATTAAACAAAAACAAAATGTAAGTACAGATAAAAACCCAGATATATGCACAATATTTAAAATCTTATTTTTAAATGGGGCTCATACTGTGTCTTTTGAATGTAATGTAGTTCAGGAAATTAATTTACTATTTGGAAATGTAATCCAGTTATTCAGTTTTTACTTTGACATCTAAATGCAAAGTAACTCTGTATACTCTGAGCAGTAGTTCTCCATAGATCTAATTCACTCTGAATGCATCAAAGTGCAGCCATACTCCTGAACAAACAGGACAAATTCCATCCTGAGAGAGACGGTCAGCCTGAGAACACCTTTCTGACTGGATCTAGCGTTGCTCTACACGTGACTAATGGAGATAAGAGCTCCGCTGACTGACAGTGGAGCCTATGTGTGTCTGTGCACGAGTGAGAGATGACGTTTACCATGGGACCCAACGAGGTATAAATACCTTTGGGAAAAGCCAGATTAGAAAAGAAGGGGCGGAGTCTGACCCCATACACACAGGCTAGTTATATATAGTATTCAGAAGCACCAACTTTGGCAAAGGTGTCTGCTTGGGGTCTGGAAGATAAACATTAACATGCAGTCAACATTTCAAATGTATGTTTTTCAGCAGCAGTGCAAAAAAAAAAAATGCTTGCAGAGATTGAGTTATGCAAAACAAAATAAAATGCAACAAAGGTGTTTCCTCCTTTGAACTTATTAATTTTCACAATGTTATGATAGATATATGTTCATCCATCCATTTTCTATACCCGCTTATCCTTTGCTACTTCATATTCTGCACAGAAAAAAGTTATGTAACTCAGGTAATGTTTCTGACACATTTATTTTTAAAATGCAATGTGTGATGGAAGCTGTTTATAACCAACAAAATGTTGAGTTTCATTACTGTGAAGCCATAAATGTTTTACAATATATTTTGAGCTAAGCTTCTTTCTTATGTTTACATTGTCGTCTCATCAATGTTTCTTCTTTTCTCTTAATAAAACATATTTGCAATTAATTAATTTCCTTATTACTTCCACTCCTAAACTTCCCCAGACCTTTTTAACTATCTTTTTTCTTTCTCTTTGTCATTCAATCTTTTTTATATTTTACCATCATCCCCGTCACTTCTGCTAATCTTTTCTCCCCGCAGGCCCTGGACGGCTTCTTCTTTGTTGTGAACATGGAGGGAAACATCGTGTTTGTGTCGGAGAACGTCAGCCAGTATTTGCGCTACCAGCAGGAGGAGCTGATGAACACCAGTGTCTACAGTGTGCTGCATGTTGGAGACCACGCAGAGTTCATCAAGAACCTTTTGCCTAAGAGTCTGGGTGAGAAAATTGGTAAATTTGCCACAATAGAGTGCATTTACTTCATTTTGGAGTTATCAAAAGTTTTTCAAATGTCTAAGTTAACTTTTATTTTGTGAACATATTTTGTAAATATTTCTAAATTCTCCTGAAGTAGCATGTTTTAGTGTCATTTTGTGTTTCTGATTTCTTTAAACTTATCAATTGTGTTGTATTGGAGGGTATATTCATGACAAACTTTACATCCTAAATAATTATGTTTCTTACATTTTCCTGTTTTTGTTTGTATCTTTGTCATGCAGTCAGTCATCGCAGCACCGACTCCTCCAACAGGAACAGTCACACCTTTAACTGTCGTATGTTGGTCAACCCTCACGCCGACGGCGAAGTTCGCCAGGCCGTCGATCAGCAGGACGCAGCGCAGCAGAAATACGAGACCATGCAGTGTTTTGCCGTCTCTGAACCAAAGTCTATCAAAGAAGAGGGGGAAGGTATACTTGTTTTTTCTTAACCTTGTCTCTAATTTTGTCTATTTTGTACTTTAAATGTGTTTTCTTCTCATTCTTGTTTGTCTTGCTAATTAGCCATCATTGCTTTGGTTTTTCTTTTTTATCTGGATTTGATCTGCCTTTCGAAAACCATCTAATTATGGTTGTGAATTTTCTTTCTACATCTTTTTTCACTGCTCAAGAAATCATTTTTCTGCTGCTTTTCCTCGTCTCTTCATCTGAGCCTTGACTTTCTGTCACTTTCCCATCACTCTTCCCAGTGCTGCCCTCCCAGTCTCCTGTGTCCTGTCCTCCTTCCGTCACCACTTCTCTCTGTCTCCCCTCCCATCCACTGGGAGAGACTAATTAGTGTGTGGCACTTTGTCAGCTTCCCATCTAATCCAATCACACACACATGAACACGGGGGAGAAGAATGTGTCTGCCACTCTAATTTTAGACGTCTGACAGCCAGATATTTTGCCAATCTCTCCCCTGACACGATGAGGATATCTGGTGGACAGACAGAGGGTTGCAGGCTGACTTGAAGTTGCATCACTTTGTTGGTGGACTTGCTAGTAGGACCAGATAGACTGTGATTTATTTGTCAGTAATGTGACAATTGTGTTAATTCAGACCAAGTGGAAGGTTTTCCCTGTTTAGGATCATGCATCTCTCATAGCCTGAATGACCTGCAGAAGAGTCTTGACATGTAATAAAATGGAATTTCTTGTGAAAACTCTTCTTACAACACTAATAGTAAATAGGATTCTGAGAATAATTGGAAAACTATTGATGAACCCACTTAAAAAGATGACTAGAAACCTTGAGAAGCAAAATGTAAAAAATTAATGTTGAGTCAAGATTTGTTTACAGGATTGTAGATACACTAAAACTGAGGTGGAAGTTAATGATGGCTATTGATTGTTAGGTCAAAGGTGTTTTTATGTTTTGTTAATACAAATAATGTAGACCTATAGACAGACAGCTTGCGTTGTAATCTAATTAGTGAAAATACTAAAATTATAAAGGGCTCAGAGGTAAAATAATTCTATCCAACAGAGACAGCCTCACACACAAACAGTGTTGCTGTTTGTGTGTGAGGCTGTTTGTCTATATATAGACTTTACCATATATAGTTATTACTGACATTTTTTCCTCAAAAATGTAGATTTCCAGTCGTGTCTCATCTGTGTGGCAAGAAGAGTTCCTGTCAAAGAGAGGCCTGTGATGCCGGCGTATGAGAGCTTCACAACACGACAGGACCTTCAAGGTACAACCTGGCTGACACACTGGGCTGTTAAAATACTGTAAAGTTTTGCACTATGCGAGTCAATTCCAATAACATAATATTAGTCTACATATTTATATTTGGCTCTCAAAACCACCATGCCCTGTGTTGGTTTATATCAATCAGCTATTTTGTCTGAGGTTTCCAAGGTTCTTTTTTTAAGAAAGCTTCGTAGAACTGGATTGGACCTGTCTGGAGCCTGAGAGGCATTTTATGCTTTGCTTTAAAGACTCTGTAGTCTTTGATGGGTTTGGCTAAAGGTTTATTTTCTTATCTTTAAAATTCTAGAAACCAATTTGCTTTGTTAACCTGTTCAGGTAAGATCACCTCTCTGGACACCAGTGTGCTTCGGGCATCTATGAAACCGGGCTGGGAAGACCTGGTCCGGCGCTGCATCCAGAAGTTCCACCTGCAGAGTGACGGGGAGATTTCCTTTGCCAAGAAACACCAGCAAGAAGGTTGGCATAATGTCTCCTCACAAAATATACATTACATTTTGTAAGTTTTTGGATCTTTTAGATCCAAAAAGATCAAATATCACAGCAGATTTCTTTAATCGCCACCCTGTTTCTTCTCTGTCTGTATGCAGTATTGAAGAACGGCCATGCCCTCAGCCCATTGTACAGATTCTCCCTGGCAGACGGCACCATAGTTTCTGCTCACACAAAGAGCAAACTGGTCCGTTCTCCAGGCACCAATGAACCACAGCTCTATATGTCACTGCACATCCTGCAGAGGTAACCCCCCTTTCCTGACTTTTACTCTCCTTTCACACACAAACCTGGCAGTAAAACCAGGAGCCACTACAGTCCTGCATCAAACACCCACTGAAAATCATACCTGGGAATACTGTGGACATTAAAACATCAAAAGAAAAAAGTTCCTTTAAACTCAAATGGTACAAACCAGTTCTCTACTTTTTTTTTTTCAGGGAAAACCTGGGGGGCATGGCCACAGACATTCCCAGTGGTCAGGACTCGGGCAAGTCAATGACCCCAACAAGTATGAGCGGGTCCTTCCCCTCACCTGATGCCAGTGTCACCAGCAACAGCCATCTCTCCACCGGAGCCTCCGCCACCCCTGGACGTGGTTTTGGGTCTGTTCCAGGAAGGGCCATCACGCCTCAGGGAAACAGCCATGCTCTGAAGCTGGGCAGCCCTTCTGGCCAAGGAAGTCCAAGCGTCAGCTCAGGGGTCCAGAGTGCCATGTTGTCTCCTCGTCATCGGCAGAGTCCCAGCGCTGCCGCAAATAGCAGCAACTGCAGTAGCCCTCATCTTCTCCAACATCCGCCTGGATCTTTCTCTCCTGCAGCTGGTTTGCACTCACCTCCATCCGTGTGCAGCACCACAGGAAACAACCAAAGTTTTAACTCCCTCAGTGCGCTGCAGGCTCTCAGCCAGGGCGCCAGGATTTCCCCAGGACTCGCTGATGGACAGCATCCAGAGTCACCTGACAGAAAACCAGCCGCTCTTCAGAGTAATCTTCACAGCAACAAACTTGGTAGCCAAATTAGCAAGAGCAATCTCAGCTTAGAGACTGACTTGTTTGGAACTTTTGAAGAGCAGGAAGAGTTTTTGTCGCCCCACACCCATGACGGTTCACAGGCAGATGGAAAAGATGTTGATCCTGACACTCTGGGAGGTAACGGAGACCTTGGCGATCTTGCCGATGCTGCAAACCACCATATGACCACCAAAGGCCACACCAAGTTGCTGCAGCTCCTCACCACTAAGTTAGAACCCTCTGATCCTTCCTCACCACCAGGTCCCATAGGAGATGACCAGAACTGTAAGGACCAGATGTGTGGGGGGGCCGGACATAACAACCAAACCACCTCATTAAAGGAAAAACACAAAATTCTCCACAGGCTACTGCAGAACAGCACCTCACCTGTGGAGCTGGCCAAGCTAACAGCGGAGGCTACGGGAAAAGATCCTATTGGTCCAGAGTCTGCCTCAGGAGACAGCATGGCTGCTCTTAGTGAACTCTGCACCAAACAGGAGCCAGGGAGCCAGGGGAAGAAAGACAATGCCTTGCTTCGCTATCTTCTGGATAGGGATGATAATGGCATCCTCGACAAAGCCATCAAAATGGAACCAAGCGACGGACTCAAGCTGACCTGCGTTAAGACGGAGAAACAGGATGAAGGTTTTAATTTGGCTGAACAGGTAAGAATTCAGGCAGTTTGTGTAGAGAGAAAAATCATATTCTGCAAGGTGTAGAGTTTTCATTAAGAATGGCTTTCATAATTTTGATAAGACTTGGCAAAAAAACAAGAAAAGAGAACTTCCACATCTTCATCATGTCTCAGTATCAAAGGTGTTATCAGGTATGTGAGTGAGAAATCTACATAGATTATTACACTGTCCTTTTATTTTACTGAAACAAAGAAAAACGATGTAGAAACAACATGTGACAAACTTAGCAAACACCTTATGGTTAACCCCTCATCACTCTTTCCCATTGGCTCAGTAGGAAATGGTTTTACTCCAATTAACAGACCTTTGTAGTTTATTGAAATATGTTGACAAACATTTAAGTTAGGTTATCCGTATTAAGTTGAGACTTGGATTTTGATTGGGTTAACATCTTCAAACTAGACGTCTGCTCATTTGGCCACTCTAGTATATTAAAGAGACCAGGTTCTGTGGGCTGCAAACGCCAGCCCAGGTCAACAGCCCTGCCTTGTCTTTAAAAGAGAGATTGTTTTAAGTGATTCTGACTAATAAATGTCTTACTTGCAGCTGACGGGAGTCAGGAGTAAGTTCACACAAAGAGTCAGAAAATTGATGATTTCATGTAAAGCAAAGTTCATTGAGTTTGTTTGGAAAGAGCATGTGGATTGGCAAACGTTAAGACAGTTCAATGAGTGAAAGGCAGATGGCAGAGGTTCCATTTCCAAACAAAGGATCTGACCACCCAGCCAGTGGTGCGTCCGGCGAAGGGGAAGTTGGAGCCAGAGAAGAAGAGAGCTATACCCAAACTCCACAAAAGAAAGCCTTTTTGAGCTTTTCCAGGAAGGGGGTTTGTTAAATGGTTATTGAAAATATTGTGATTATGACTTATCAGCTTACCAAAATATTCAAATATTAATTTGGGTAGTTTAATATCATACAGTTTTTAAAAGCTAGATAAATATCAATTAAATTATTGAAATTATAAGGAAAATCCAGAAACCAAAAATCATTTATTCTTCCTAAAGATTTCAAATCCTTGAACTATTGTTTTTAAACACGAAAGATTGGAAGCTGACATGCAGTTAAGTTTTATAACAATTAGAATTAATCAATCTTTGATCAGTATCAACTGCTGTAATCATTTATAATATCCACATCTGAACATTAATTTACTTCAACCACTGCCATGCTTTGCTGGATTTTGACAAGAAGAGCACTCAATCATTTCATAAACACTTCATACATGGACAGTCGCTTGAGGCCACTGTCAGGTTGACCACCACAGCCTCCTGCTGTCCAAGGAAAGTATGTTTTAAAAGATCTGCTGATGATATTGCAGTACTGCTCAGTTTAGGTGTTTTTAGACAGAAGAAAAACATAGTATATGGAGTAAAATATAAAATTTTAAAAATTTAACAGCAGGTGTATTTCAAAAGGAAGAGGAGGTGTTTATTAGAGGTGGTTTGATCCCCAATTTCTTAACATATCAGTGAGTGTTCATTATATTGTCTCATGATATGTTGTGTCTCATTTCACTGATGCAGATGCAAGGCCTCTGTCAACCATTATACCAATGATTTCAAATATAACCTTCAAATATTTTGCTGTCCTCACATGTAATGCTTCCCAAACCTCTGCGTGTCCTACTGTACATCACACATGACCTCATTAGAGCTGGAAGTTTATTTTTAGCTCTCCACTCTATTCATCAGCCAAACGGCCCTAGGAAACCATATCTGTTCACTCTCTGTGCGTGCGGGTGTGTGTGTTTGTTTCTAATACCTTGTGGGGACCATTTGTGTGTGTGTGTGGGTATAGAGTTGGGTTACGATGTTTTACTGGCGAGAGTTGAGTGGGGTTTCTGTCAAAGTTGTCATCATACTTGACTAATGCTCAGTTTGGAGAAGAAGAAAAAACATTTTAGAAAATAAATGTATTAAAATGTAAAAAAAAAAAAAAAAAAAAAAAAACTATACTAAAAGTGAAATGAAATTAAATAAAGTGAAATAAAATATGATCAAATGATGTTAGATTAAATGTAATAAAACAATCTGACCTTAAATCAAACATTTTTTAAAGGAGAGCCAGTTTAAAATCAGGATGCCTAATTGTTACATCAATACCTTTTTTTAAAACAAGAAAATCTTTTAGAATATAAAGATTTTTATGGTGGTTCTGCAGGTGCTCTCCTTTAAGGATCGCATGAAGTAGGTTTAGTTTAAAATCTTATTAAAACCAAACTTATACTTGTAAAGGATTCAGTGAAAATGTGAATTTTTCTGATAAAAAGAAATGTTCTGCAGTTTAGTTGTGCAAATCAGTTTTGATTGATCTCAAAATTTGCTTAGCAGGATTTTCATTAATGTCTTGAGTATGAGAGGATGTCTTAGAAATACATTTCTGTAATAAATTACTTTTATAATTGTGGCTGCTTCCAGGCATCTGAGCTGGAGGACCTGCTGGAGGACCTGCAAAACAGCAGCCAGCAGCAGCTGTTTCCCAGTCAGCCTCCATCCTCTTCATCCTCCTCATCAGCCGTGCCAGCTGGCTCCTCTGTGGACAAACAGACCATCATCAGTGACATCCTGCAGATGAACGACACCAGTACCAGCAGCAGCTCCCCCAGCCAGCACAGAGCCTTCCCTCCCATTGGAGCCGCAGGTACGTCTTCAGCGGGATGTTTCAATATGTCCAGGTCTTTAAAATAAATCAGATTGATTAAATCTAATCACTTCTACCAAAATTTTAATAGGAATGAAAACATTTTGTCATTGCAGCGAGCTTTAACGGTGTCAGGCTGGGCCATGCCGGTCAGGGGGCTCCGCCAGGCAGGAGCATGTCTCTGGACAGCAGTATGGGCTCCAGCCCCACCAGGCCTTTCCCTCCTCAGCACAGGAACAATGGGCCATATTCCTTGCAGCAGCAAGGTATGATGGGAACCCACACCAGCATGAACCAGGCAGCAGTAATCAACACAGGTCTGACTGACTGAACAGTCAGTGAATTTCTAAACACTTTGTCTTCCCCAAAGCTTTGGGAAAGTGGAAAATGTATCTCTTAATTGTGAAAAATTAAATGATATCATAGGAATCTTCTTTCTTTCCGCAGGCCTTCGAGGCTCCATGCAGCAGGGCTGGGGTCCCCATGCTCCCACAGGGGGCAGTGCAGGACCCATGATGGCCCATGGAGTGGGTCGAATGGTACCCAACATCAATTCTGCACTCCCCACAAGAAGCAGTGGTCCAAATGTCTCCAGAGCTTTGGTCAGCATGCAGATGATGGGCAACGGTGGGAAGAATCAACCAATCAGACGCTCCCAAACTGGCATCCATTTTGTGCAGAAGTTGATATTTTTCCTTTGTTTGCCACTTTAGAGTTGGACATGGCAACTCCGCCCTACCACCAGCAGCAGGCTCCGCCCAATCAGACGGCTCCATGGCCAGACAGAATGATGATGATGATGGATCACTATGGAAACCAAAGCAGGTTTGACATCCAGTCCAGCCTAAAGCATAAAGGAAGAACGAGTTTTGATTTAGTTTAGTCTGATGAGAAGTTACCTTGCAGGCCACCGTATGGCGTCCCTCAGGAGGAAGGGATTAGTTGCTGTGGTTCTGGTTCTGAAGGACAGACGGATGAAGGTGCTCTGCTGAACCAGCTGTGTTCGGTGCTGAAAGACTATGAGGGTCTGGAGGAGATAGATAAGATGCTGGGAATACCCACTCTGGCTGGACAGGTGAGCTTGGTCCAGTTTGCCTTAAAGAGACAGCGCCTTCTTATTAGCTACAGCCAGAAATCCTGAATGTATTTCTGGAGCTACATGATTTATTATTATTGTTTATGTATTGTTCCTGACAAATAAACTTCACCCATATTGAGGTATCGAGAATAAACCAACAATAGAATGAAATGTTTTATACCATTCTTCATTAAAATAAACAAACTTTGGATACTATACTTCCATACAGCAGTACAAATACCCCTTAAATCTTTTTTTTAATCATTACAATCATGAATTTCAGTGTTTTATTTGAGCATTTTTATTGGATTTTCAATGTGACTGAACAAAACACAGCGGTGCATAACTGAAGTGGACAGGGAGAAACTGGAGGTTTTCTAATAGTTTACATTTTTTAACTATTAACAACAACAATTTAACAATTTTTTTTATAACTGTGGACTTGTATTCAAATTATGCACAATTTTTCAATTC
The DNA here is from genome assembly GCA_903066815.1 of Brachyrhaphis roseni. Classification (NCBI taxonomy): domain Eukaryota; kingdom Metazoa; phylum Chordata; class Actinopteri; order Cyprinodontiformes; family Poeciliidae; genus Brachyrhaphis; species Brachyrhaphis roseni. The sequence continues at coordinate 22,286 of CAEFZY010064789.1, read as the reverse complement.
AATTGAGTTTCATTCACAATTCACAGTAAATATTATCTCGAGGCACTTTACAAAATATAATTTAATTTCAAACATACATACATTCCAACTGATCTTAGTTATCAAACAGTACAATAAGATCAATTCAATTTCCAAAGTACTCTAAAAGGTTTCTGTCTGAACTTTTTCATCTGCTTCACAATTTCACATCAGTTTGTTTTTGTCTGTGACGTAAAGTCCTAATAAAATTGATCTTTGTTGCCGCAAAATATAGAAAAGCTCAAACTATGTTGATACTTGTTCCAGCTGTTGTACAACAAAAACAAAAAACTCCTCCATCTCCCTCTGCAGGGTCCTCTTTCAGACCAGGACCAGTACCTGGGTCCGTCGGACTCTCCCTCCGGTCTGAAACCTCCCCTCTACAGTCAGCAGTATGGAGGGCAGCCCAGTTATGGCGGCATGCCCCCTGATGGCTTGTACCCTGCCCCATCCATGGGGGGCCACATGGGGCCTCAAAGGATGGCCCCGGCAGGCTACCCGCCCATGATGAGAATGCCCGGCGCCCCAGGACCCCGGGCCCCTGGCATGAGACCTGGTGGTCCCAATCCAATGGTACCGCCGCAGCCCAACAACCTGAGGCTCCAGCTACAGCACAGACTCCAGGCCCAGCTGGTAGGCGGCGCCTTTATCATCTCTGTTTAGCTTCGAAGCTTCTGAGAATAGCAGCCAATATCTTTTTTTAAATAATGTGTGCAGGTTAGTACAAAATATTTCTGCTTTGGCATTTAAAGCATTTGTTTTTAAATTAGATGTGTAAAAGCAAATTTTCTATATTTTAGCTTTAAATTAAGTAAAAATTTGACTAATTTAAAAAAATGTCTACATGGCAGGAAAACATTGTAGTCATCTTAAACATCCTAATGTACCTGCTAAATACTAATGCTACTGTTATTTTAGATTAAAGTTGAACGCTGCAGACATTATGTGAATATTTATAAATATGTTTTGTACAATATGCAAGTAAAGACAAACATGAAAACATGTTAAAAAAAAGAAATAATGGATGGAGGTGCTATTTATATGTTAATATTTTAATTACGCTTTCGATGTAATTAATTTAAATTATTGTAACTATTATAAAGTGACCTGGTATTTGGTACAATTAGGAAAACCAGTGCTGAACACTGTTTCACTGGATCTCACTTTCTGGTTCCATGCTGAAGACAGTCTGGTATACAAAGGTGCATAACTTCATATGCAGAAACTATTGCTGGGACTTTACTAATTTTGATTGATTATTACAAAAAACATTTAATCACACTCTGGAATGCATCACACACAATGTTAACTGGTGGTTAAATAAGCAAATCTGAAAGGTCAAGAAGAAGTAAACGTGGCACAAAATGATCTGGTGTAATATGATTAATCTGAGCCACATAACATGTAATTGGAATCAGTCAGAGTTAAATGTCATTTTAAAAAAAAGCCATTTTGTTCTTATTTTTGTTATCAATATTTCAAAAGGGAAGATTTATCTGTTTTACTGCAATTATTAGTCATTATTTAATTGCTTCTATTCTCTAAATACCGTTTTAAAAATTCAGTCTGAATTGTTTCCTCTTTTTAATCCAGTTCTTATCTTCGTTGCCATTTAATCTGAAACCATGTCACTGCGAAATGTTCAACTTCATTCTGAAACTGCAGCCATTTTCTAAGTAAAGAAGATTGACCGAAGCAAACAGGGAGGTCGTTGGGGTTCACTGGGTTTAAACTTCAGCAAACAGAAAAAAAAAAAAACGTTTCACCTTTCCTGTTTAATCAGAATAGTGTCCATGGGACAGTTTGCAATAAACAAATTCCTGCACAAACTCCAGAGATACTTATTATTCACAATCTGGCCTTTTTATTGCTGTATAACTCACGAACCCGAGTCTTTGATGAAAGACTCTTCACTACTGTTTAACACAGGTTCATATGTGATATTGGTACAAGCTGCCACCTGGTGGAAAGTTGAAGAAAAGCTCCGTCACCCTTGGTATGATTATGACAAAAGACAGTATCACAAACTTTTTTATTATTTTAATAGATAAAAATATGTATTGATACATTTGGAGCATATTAAATTGATTTATTGATCATTGTGACCAAAATAATTGTTACTCAAATTGCAAGATGATAATCATAAGCAGAATTTTGACAACTTGTTTCTATCCAAAACAAAAAAATCCCTCGTTAGCTTTTGGTCAAGTGGAAAAATCTTCCTGTATGATTTTAATGTCCATCAACATTTGATGGGCTTCATTTTTTCATCATTTGAGGTCTATGACTGTGATTTCTGCTCAACTTTACTAGCTATGGAAGAAAGTTTCTGCCCTTCACACAGAGGAGTCTGATGAAGTCTTGGTTCTGTTAAAGCTTTGGGTTTTTGTGACTTCTGTAGAACCGTCAGCCAGTGATGAACCAGATGGGTGGAGTTGGAAATATGAATCTACCTCTGAGATCTAATGTATCGACCCAGGTCAGCTGCTTGCATACATTAACCTTAACCTTCTGCTCCCCTGTGACTTTTATTTCCCTTTTTATTTCTTACCTCTTAAACATTTCCACATTTTGTCATGGAACAGCCATGAACATTAATGGTTCAGTGAAATGGTTTAGATCGAGGAACATACATTTATTAGAGTTTTCCAGTCAAGATCTAAACCTAAACCCAACAAATAATCTGTGACGAGACTTAAAAATTGATGTTCACAATTACCCCTTTCCTCCAACAATTGTTATCACATTTTTATGAAACATTGATTGGGCTGAATACAAATACAAACCACACTTTTCAGATTTTTATTTGTAAAAAGAATGCCAGCCTTCAGCCAAATTTTTTAATAGCAATGCACTGCTTTTTGTTGCTTTCTCACATAACTTGTACATTTTTTATGGTAACAAAATGTAAAAAAGTCATTGTGTTTTGATGGTGCAGCCTTGTACAACGTAAACATTGCAAAAACAGAAAGTATTAAGAAGGATTTTTCCTGAAGAAATAGGAGTTTGTTTTAAATCTGTAATTACTTACTGACTAAAATCTAGTTCCTATATCTGGTTAAAAAGTTACTTGTAAGTTAGGTTTGTTTTATTTAAAGTATACTGAGGTATTTGCACTGGACCAAAAATACTTGGTAAGATTTAGTGTTTTTGCAGTGAACTTCCTGTGCAGTGTTTCCTCTTCCTGTTTCATGGTAATGCCAGAAATGACCCGGCTGTGTTTGCTCCATCAGGGACCTGTCAACGCCCACATGCTGGCGCAGCGTCAGCGCGAGTACCTCAGCAACCACTTGCGTCAGCGGCAACAGCAGCAGCAGCATCACGCGCATCAGCAGCGTGCCATGATGATGCGGACTCAGGGCATCAACCTGCCACCCAACATGCCCAGCGGGGGCGCTGCTCCCTCGCCGATGCCCCTGGGGGGTGCCAACCCCCGGGTGCCACAGGGCAGCATGCAGCGGTTCCCCTACCCGGCTTCCGGATACGGTACAGGACTGTCATCTCCTCCTCCTCCTCCTCCTCATCCCGGCTCCTCCAGCCCCTTCTCCTCCCCTCTCTCCCCGAGTCATCTCCTGGCAAGCCAGGGCATGATGGGAAATGTAGGCGGGCAATACAGCGGCGTAATGAGCCCACCATCACAGCACAGTGCCTACCAGTTCAGCAATTCAGGTATTGGATTAATTATGTGCTTTATGGATGATGTTGTTACAGTTGGTGGTGGTGATCTAAAGTCAAACAGCTTCAGTTACTACAGCTAGAAACTAGAGATCAGGCTGAAATCTGGGTGTAGTGACGAACTTTGACCTTAACCTTTAGAGTCACATAAAACCAGTGTTTTGTCACCGGAAGAACATTTCCAGGCATAGAAAATGAATTATCTTTAGTCACATTGATTATTTCAAGAGTGTCCTTACAGGTCTGCCTAAAAAAAAAATCATCCTCCAGCTGCAGCAGCTGATCCAGAATGCTGCTGCTGGCATTCTGACTAAAACCTGGAAGATAGAGGCAGCATTCAGCTTCTATGGCCCACAAATCTGGAACAAACCTCCAGAAAACTGCAAAACAACGAGTTCTTTTAAATCTTTTTTGTTTGTTTGTTTCCCCACCAGGGGGCTTTTTGTGGGCTCTAGTGTCCCTTATTTGACAGTAGGCTGACAGGAAGGGGGTAAGGAGAGGAGGGAAGACATGCGGCAAATACAGTCGGGTCTGGGAGTCGAACCCGCGTCGAGGACTCAAGGCCTCCAAATGTGGGTCGCGCTAACCCCTACGCCACAACGGCACGCCCCGAGTTCTTTTAAATCTGAACTAAAAACCCACCTGATTAGATTTGTCTTTGACTGGTAGTGAAACATTGATCAACATATATGTTTTTGCTTCATTATTTTGATGATATTTGACAACATGTAATGTTTATTGCTTCTTTCATAATTGATGACAGTATGAATTTTTTAAGAGGTAAAGCATTTTATATAAATAAATGTGACTTTATCACATATCTGCTCTTTGAATGCTAGCGATTTAAATCAGTCAATCTTTTGTGTATTTTGGTCAGCTATTCCAATTAATATAATCTCTATAAATCATGAACTGAAAATGTATTTTTATATGTTGCTTTAATGCTCACCTGCATCTTATGTTTTCCGTTTTTGTAGGAATGAGTCAGCAGCAACACCAGGACCCAGCGTCATGCTTTCCATGTGGGGCTGGCACGCCGCAGAGCCCCCTGCTGTCCCCCAGGATGGGGCAGGGTCAGAGCCCCATGCTGCAGCAGAACCAGGGTCAAACGCAAACCCAACCTCAGGCTCCGAACCAGGGCGGACCGCCAAGCTACCAGACGAGCTCCGACCTAAACGGGTGGTCGCAACCTGCAAACATTTGCACCAGCAACAGGTAGCAGCAGCTTCTCCAGGTCAACGACATCACAGTCAAGCTTTCTTAAGGCTCTGCATCACTTTCCTGTGCTCCTCTCAGTGTGTACTCCCAGCAGTCCCAGTACTCGACACAATCCAGTGGAATGTACAGCAGCAGCAACATGAACCTAGGAGTCACCATGGCCAGCAGCAGCAACATGAATTCAGTGGCGGGACAGATGGGCTCCATGAACGAACAGGTGACAAAATCACTGTTTCACATTTAAAAAGCTTCGATATTTCAGCAGTTTGTTGGGCATAAAATCTATCCAGCCATGAAAACTCTGGAAACTTGAGTGTGTTTTTTACACATAAGTAACTTGGTTTGTTTATGTCACTGTTGGCGCAGGTGGGCGACAGCAGCCTGATGCTGGAACAGTTTGGAGGAATCGAAATGTTGACCCAAGAGAGCAATGTCAATTCTGTGAGTATTATTTTCCAATTCTTTTCTTAATCTAAAAAAATACACACAGACGTAGTACTAAATAAAAGAGCTCTTTTACAGCAGTGTCCCTCAAAGTTTCCTTTTTATTATTTCCAAAATAAAAAAGAAGCAATATTTGAGGGACATTCAAATATTGCTACAATATTTTTTTTTGTACAAATTGTCATCTTGTAATAAGAACATTGTCCTTTGTAATCTTTGTGCTTAGGAAGTAAAACTTTTCCTTTACTTAGCAATATTTATTTTAAAAAAAGTTAAATAAATATTTTAGAAATGCATTACTGTAGCATTTCTAATTATTCAGTAACTAATCTTTCTTCACTGTGTGGTTCTGTGTTTTTTGTAGAATTTTTGCTGACCACGGCCTCAGTTGGGACACTGTATGACACACGGACCCCAGCTAAAACTGACACTCACTCAACTCAGAGAAGTGTGAAGATTTTAAAGGAAATTCTTACATTCATCTCAGAGGACAAAACACAAAATGTAAAAACTTCTGAACTTCACTCAGACTGGCCCAGTTCCAGTTTTTCATTCAATCAAACACAGTTTGAAATACCATGAAAACTGTCATCTGAACCACTCTGGCAGCAAACACAACTGTAGGACAGTCATTACAGCAGAATATATTTCTGATTCTGTCTTCAGGAACACATTTTAGTCATTATTATCTGGGTTAAAATATTCCATTTAGCTTCCACTTTTTCAGCAACAATATGAGGAGACTCCATTGTATTTGACTGAGCTGAACACACAACTAAACAGATATAACCTAACTTTATAATGAAGAAGGATTTCACTGGCACTTATTCAACCAATAAACAAAAACATCCAATGGCCTTTTGGGGCTCAATCAGCACAAAAAGGAGCTTTTTGTCTCCAGAATGTGGTTTATGGCATCTTTTAAAAAATATATTCTGGCTCCATGAATTGCTGCTGTAAAACCAGCACATAAACTGTATATACAGAAGCTTTTAGGTAGTCAGTTTAATGACACACAGGGTGTTTGCTGTAAGGAGGTGGTACAGTTTTCCCAGGTTTGATCCTTTAGTCTCTGAGGTGAAATGTTTCTGCTTGACTACTATGTGTGTGTTAGCGTGTATGTGTGTGAAACTCAAACTGTCACAATTTCACACTGTAGAGATGTATGAAATGAATCTTTGATTTTTTTTTTTCTAAACTCCTGGTTCTATTTTAGAGCCCGACTGAACGTAAAAGGAAAACTATATGAAAGATTTTACAGTTATTTATAGTTTTAAAGATGTTTTAGATTATTTGTATGGAAGAAAATCAATTATATCTTTAAGATCTTTTGAAATGGTACTCGTTGATGTTAATTTTAAAAGTAATATATATTTGAACTGCTGTAGTACATAGGACATGTATCCTCTATTTAATGACTTTTCAAATAAAGGTGAATGTGTATAAATAGTGTACATAAATCTTTATCACCCCTTTTCCTTAAGTGGTATCATGAAGCAGCAGTTTGGACTTTCATAAATGATCGATAGAGAGTAGAAATATGCCATAGGTTAAATTAAGCACATTGTCTCTTTTTATTCAAACAAACTTCCTGGTGGATGTACTATTATGAAGTTTGAAACAAACAAAATCAAAAGCCTCAGTTGTTCTGTAATGGGGAGTGCTAGTCTTTAGCTAAATAGCACTGTTAATATGCTAATTGTTAGCATGTAGCGATGAAAAATGTCACATTGTGTTTTATTCTGACTATTGTTGCATTTTGACCAAATTTGCCCGCGCATAGTAATTATTTTTCTGTCATTGTGACTTCAATGCATGTGCAACCAACAAAACTCCACACTTTTTTCAAAATTTATGTTCAAGCCCTCAGTGAGGAATAGCTTTTACATGTTGTAGTTATTTTTGTTTTCTGCCTCAGTACAGTGTATCCTCCATGTAGAAGAGAGTAGCAGCTAAGGAACACTGCTTTAGATAAATAACGTTTCATCATTTTCACACAGATAATCTTGAATACTGATGTTTTTTTTGACATGTCAAAACTCTGCATTATTAGCTGTCACATTGCATCTATTTCATACATACATGTCACTACCATGATAGCCATTGCTACTCAAATAATGGAACAAGTCATTGATAACATTGCTTATCTCATGTGATACTATGCAAATGCTTTGTCTGTGCTGATGAAGATTCATTAGCTTGCAAATGTTGCATGTTTGAAACTGAAAGTGAAACTGATTGCCATATATAGTTTGTCATAATTTCAGCGTATAACTGTCTGAAAACTTTTATTCCCAGATTATCCCCAAATACAGAAAAATCACACACAGACTGTGATGAAAGTAACATTTCTGTCTTTCTGCAGCTGAACTCTGTAAATCCCACACAACTCAAACCAAACGTAGCATTCATCCTTCAAAGATCTGATGGGACTTCATGTTCCACACAATCAGTTAAATTTACTGCATAATATGCAATTTTAAATATGACAATGTAGATGATGCAACACCTAATTATTATTGTTTTTTTTATCCTTTCAAACTTTTAATCTGAAATTGAATCTTAAATCTTTAGTGCTCAACTGCCACTGGAGGGCATGACAACAATGTTAGCAAGCTAATTACTAGCATGTAGCTGTAAAACTAGGTTATATTTTTGCTTTAATCTAATTGCACTTGCAATTAGATCTACTTTACCCATAGTAAGCAACGAAACTCCTCTGTAGTGTGACTTTTCTAGTTTGGAATAATCTAACTCTAAAAGAAAATTTAAACATGTTTTTGTATTTTGTCTTTTTAACTTTTTGTTTATACTTACTTCAGATACTTGTTCAATGATGATAAATCGTTAAAGATTCAGAATCTACTTAAGTTTTACTTACTTATTTTACTTTTCCCTCAACCTATTTGACTAAGAGCCTTTACAATTCAAACTGAAAGTCAGGAACGTTTCGGGAATAGCTCAGCTAGTTTCGGTGCTATTCATTAGGTGCTTCTTCATAATAAGCTTTTAATTGTGAACAAAACTGTTTAAATTCAACATGTTTTTCTTGAATTCCCTGCTTAACATTCTGTAGCATGAGGAAAACTGGGAAATGAAAACTGGAACAATGTAAAGAAAATTGGAATTTAGTTTTGTCTCCCTGTTGGTACAACAATTATTATAACTTTGTTCTTTATCCTCATATGATAACATAAAAAACCTCAGAGATTAAATGTAGGCCATAGAAATGTCCTGAATGTCTGAAATACGCTGAAGATGAATACTCCTGTACATTGTTTCCAGATGTCTTATATGAAGGTAAACTGTTTGTCTTGATTTAAACTGAGACAAGAATACATACTGGATAATTTTGTATATTTTTATCAATTGTATACAACTGTATTTTATGTAAATATGCATAGAGTAATGCCTTAGCTTTTTGATTTTTTTGTTTGGTTTGGTGTTTAGTTGTGAGGTTTTAAAGAGTATCTGGTGTGTCAAACTCTGCTGACTTGGTGATGCTCCACTTATGCAGTTTATAAGCAGGAATATTAGGTTTCCTCAAAAAATGAGACATTACAAGCTGTGATAAACCTCTTTAGATTTGTTATGTTAGCAAATCCAACCTTTTCTCATCACTGTTTGCATGTACTGAAATACTCCTGATTAGTGCAAGATTTTGGTTTTAAAGGATAATTTACTTGGTTATTATTTTTCCCTCCTTGATATGGCTACTTAAGCTAAATAAACTACAGTGGGCCATGAATTATGATAATATTATAGACATATATTCAATCAGTTATCTGGTGATTCTAATTAAATGTACTTGACTTGATTTTAGAATCCATAACATCAGGGTTTTCCTACTTATACCAACAATTTTTATGTATGTTTTCAAAACTAAAACTTTAAACCTTAAAGGATGTTTTAAAAATTGAGAAGAGTGAGTATATATTGAATTTTACTTTTTTTTTTTTAAATCTCTGTTCATTGCTGTAAAAACAAACAAACAAACAAACAAAAAAACTTTGGGGAAAACAGCCAAAGCCAATCCCCAAAGCATATTTGAACCTGTTAAAAATATCTCCATCAGTTCAAGCACTTGCCATGTTTAGATGATTTTGACCGCTTTATCTCACAGTTGGACCGATCCACAGGTATCATCTGGCTCTTCCTCATCGAGCCATTAAATTGCTAAGTTGATTTTATATTTGCAGGAGGTTTATTGAGTAATGAAACTAAAAACATCTGTAAATTCACTTCGAGGAAATCAAACCAAAATTCAAGCTGTTTCAAACTGCAAAGAACTAATTAGTCAGAAATGTGCTATTTTTCTTTTTCTGATTTACATAAAAAATGTAACATAAGTAAATTTTGTTAGTTAATGTTCCACTCCTTTAAAGTAGTCTCAGGATCATGGTATATATTACTAGAAGCATAGTAAAGCAAATGAAGCAGATTTCCAGTGTTTTTTGTTTGTTAGGCACCACAATGTGCTGCAAACTCCTTTTGACCGAGGCCACTGTAAGATACTAAATGCTGTAAATCTAAATAAGTCAACTACAGAGTGTTGAGGTTCAAATTTGGTATTTTTAAAAATCTTATTTGAAGTATTGTCTCTGCTGTGAAGTTGAAGTGAAACGTCTCAGCAGCTGCACAGCCCAGTTGAAACTGTTTATTTAGTGTGAGGTTTTTGTTCACCAACTTTATGCAAACTGTCGACTCTGATGTTGCTTCTGCCAATGCTGCTTGTTGATTTCTGATTGATGCCACTGTAAATAAACTATTTTTATTGACCTGATTTGCCCCTGAGTTTCATTGCCTGCATAAATTAATTTTCTTAAAAATAGAAGGCAACTTCCATTATCCACCAGCAGGTGGCGCCGTTCTACTTGTGTTAAAGTCCATGTTGTAACAGGAAGTGAAAATGTTTTTATTTTTTCACTGCTTGGTGTTATATTAGGAATAACACTAACACACTTTGTTTTTATATTTCAAAAATGATTTTATTTGCACTCCAGTTGCATTTCAAAACTGGAGTGTTTCAGCTAGGAAACTCTACAATTTCAGCTATTTAATTAATTTTCCCTCTGATCAAACCAAACTTAAGCTCTGTGTTTAAAGAAACTTGTTTCTGATTTTCACTGAGATCCTAAAGTTAGTAATTTCCAAAAATATCAGCATCTGGGAAAGATCAGAGTGTAGGTTCAAAACAATTTTGAATTTTTATTTTAAATGTGCAGCACTGAAGTTGTTAAAAATATAAAGATGTGGCACCCAAGTTCTAGAGGTAAATAACTGAAGCAGTTCCTCCTTCTGGATCTTGGAATGAAAATTGAAGAAGTGAGGAGAGGCAGTTATATCACAAGACATCTCTTTGTGCTGCACGCAGAATTTTGAAACCAGCCAAATATCCAGTGTCCTCAGCGTGGCCCTTTGAATCCAAAGCTCCCATGTTTCCATCTTCAAACAATCCAATGTGTCTTGAGTAAAAAAACAATAAAAAATGAAGAAACTGGCTGATTTGGTGCCACAGGTGTGAGGAGACACGTCGTACCAGCAGTCAGAGAGATAATGTGCCGCCACACCATCTTTCAGACACACAAAGCCAACGTGATCATTTCAGTCTGACATTGTAATACTCGAACCAGACATGTTCAAGGTCACTGCATGGCAAGTATTGAGTAGCATATCTGAGACTATTGTGTCTGCAATCAGCTCCTTTTGCAGCAGTTACATAACTGCATCCAGATATCCAGGCTCTCCGTGCCGGAACAATCCTCTTGTGCTTCCAGTGTTTGGATTGTGATGAAAGTTGTGAATTGAGGCTGATAGTGAATGACTTCCTGGCTATGAACTTGTAATGGGATGGAATTTCCTCCCCTCTCCGTCCTGGAAGAGACGTGGGAGCTGATTGGTGCGTTCAGGCGCCAGTCAGGTGGATACCTGCGTCAGAGGCTTTCCAACTTCAGCTTTGCTCTCTATTCCTGATCGTGACAACCAAAGGCAGATAGAAAATGAAGACATACCACTCTGCTTCCTTTTCCACAACTGAAATCAGAAATTAAATTCAAATTAGGAAAATGTTATATTTTAGCAGTTATGTAACGCATGTATTTGAGGAATTGACACTGATATATTGTTTTATATTTATGTTTCTTTTTTAATTATTTTATCTCTTTTGGTCCTTGTCATAAATAATCAGATGTTTTAATTGCCCCATTTACAATTACTTTTACTGGTTTATGTGAATTTTTACTGAAACAAATTTACAAGTGGAACTGTGATTATGAACACCAAAACTTCTATTTTTAACATGCTGAAAAACAAAATACAGTAACTTCAGGACATCTTAAATAAATAATTTGTAAAAGCAAGAAAGTTTTGCTCTGCCACAAGATCTCCCTGACTAGACAGTTAACTATTTGCAAAGTAGATGGTACTGTGTTTCTTTTAAGGTCATTATTAAATGTTGTTCAACTGGTTGAATTAATTTCAGAGATGGTGTCATATTGATAACTTCTTAATCTTCCAGCATGTAAAGCTTAAGCCATATGTCTATGTCCTACCACTTTGTAAAGCTGTGGCATTTTGTGGCATCTTGTAGTCTCTTGCAGGGGTTTGGAGATGAATGCATTTGTCGTTGCTGGTTATTATATGGCTTTAGAGAGTAACTAATAAAATCACAAAAATTGGGTGAGAAGTTCAACAGCGCCCTCTGTCGGCACAGATTAAACTTGAGTTTAATAGATCAGAAACACAGAAGCTTTCATAGTAACATAACCTTTTTCAAAATTAGAAATAGATAGCAAAGAAAACAAATGTTTAGTCAATCTTTGAGAAGGAAAATTAAATCCCTCAACTTCAACATACAACAAAAGTAGAAGAAAACCACAATAAAACATCTCATCTTGAGATATGTTTTATTCATGTCTCAAGATGACATGAATAAAATTGATACATTCTTTGAAAATGTTTCTATGTAGAAAATAATGATTAAAAAAATTAGACAGTGGAGATAACAGATAAGCAAAAAATATTTAAGCAAACAAAACCAGCCACTTCTTCAGTTTGTGATCCTGTTTGAGCTGATTGAAGTTTACATGAAGGATCATCCTGAGGAAACCAGGAAACCAGAAAGAAGCGCATAAGTAGAGTTACAGGAAAGTTACTTTAAATCGTCTGTTTTTAAAGTGCAAAGAACAAAATTGTCGCGTCACAACAACAAGAAAACATTTTTTATTAATTTTTTTTATAATATGTTGCTGTTTTTCCTCTATCTCTTCCTTTGAAAATCCTCATCCTCGTAAGGAAAGGAGGCAGTAATCTGTCCTCTTGTAGGATCTTTGGAGGAGGAGGGGGGCGGTACCCGCTGCGGCCCTTCAACTGCCTCCCTCTCTGCCACAGATACCCCCAGTGTCACCCTCCGGTGGGCTTTCTGAGGAGTTGAGCTAAACTTCACCGACAGCCGCGCAGAGACCCGGGGCAGACCCAGACATGGCCGGAGCGACGGGACCGAAGCGGCAGGACACCCGGAAATTTTTCGAGAATCTTTCTGGAGCTGGGAAATGCATCGCCGTGCTGACCAGCGGAGGAGATGCTCAAGGTAACAGAGTGAAGCTGGGCTGTAAGAGCGAGCTGGAGTCAGGGTCAGAGAGCTGAATGGAACTGCGCTCCTACGGCAGCCTGTCAGGGAACCTTCAGTACAAACCGACTGGAAACATTCAAGTATAAAAGCCTAATCATTTTTTCAGTAGTCTATGTTGATTTTAGTGTATCAGTTGGTTATTTTAATAACACCACAGACGGGCATCTGTCCGATAAAGGATGTATCTGGCTAAGCTTCCCAAATTGCGCATTGCCCGGGCAGCAGGAACAGCGTGTGCTTTGATATCAGCGCGTCACAACAACAAGTGAAGGAGAAAGAAGTTCCTCCTAATAAATGTTCATATTTTACATATCAAATATTTTTCTGCTAGGGATTACGCAACAGCCTGCGCTCAGCCCCCGGTGTCTCTGCTTTCTGCGGGAATGCTGCACCATCCTGTGCAGAGAGTTTTAATAAAGACTCTCAGTCTGCCAGAAACACCTCCAGCGCGTGACTCAAGGCTCGTGCATCCGTTCAGAAGCGGGTACAGCATCAACAGGTGACTGATTAAGTCGTATCTCTTTAACGCGCGGTGTTCCAAACATGCAATGTCACCTGCATGTATGCACAGATGGCGCAGGCCCGCGCGCGCATTCCCCAGTGGGCATGGCGTTATTATCCAACCTGATCGGCATTTCAGAGCCTTCATTACCTGCGTTTTCCTCAAGTCGGTGCAGCAGTTCCTGTAACGCAACATAACAAGATTTAACTACACTCCAATTTATTACTGAAGAATTTCATGTAGATTGTTTTGGGGTTATGTATTAGTCATATATATTTCTTATGTATATAAAAGTTCTGAAAGTTCGCCTTATTTCATTCACCAGCTGTAAAATGTTGTGGTTTGGACTTCCTGTCAGCTGTATTTTTTATTTTTTTTGCCCCAGAGATAATTCTTCCTGCATCACGGAAGCTGAGTCACGACTGAACCAGCATCAATGTATCTGAATCAAACCATCTACATCCGGTGCAACGTTTCAGATTAAAACGGCTCAGTGTCGCTGTCAGATTTTGCCTTTTTATTTAGAAAGAGTTTGGAATCTACTTCCGGTGACCTTCAGTGACTTAACGTCTGCTGTCACTGAAGGTCAAACAGACTACGTGAGGAGCAGCGAGTATTTACAGAGATGATGGTGTGATGGAAAGACTGAATTCTGAATTCGTAGAGCAAAAATAACTTTAATAATACCTAAAAAGTTGCTTTTAAAACAGTATAATAATGATTGCCATTAAAAGGCAACTTTTGGATGATTTTTATGTAATCAATGGTCTAACTGCATCCCTGCAGCCTACACAGAATGCACCTTTAACCTCATTAGAGTGTGATGACTGATCAGCTCTACATATGCATAGAACATGTTGTGCTTTGCCATGTAGGACACACACATGCACCAGTGAAACCAGTGCTATTGTTGGCTGTTACACAACACCGTGTGCCTATAGGCTGCTGTGAGAGTGGAGGGATATGGTCTCTCTCAGTTGTCAGAGCCCCTGCTGTGCATCGTGGTCAGCCTTTGTATTTCGGACAGGCTGCTTGTGGCAGCAGCTGAGATTTAATTATAACTGCACCTTTAAAACTGGGCAGCCAGTGTGAAAGCGATGCAGAGTCAGACTCATTGAGCTCTTCTGGCATCACTGATGTCTGTCTGCATCTGAAGCCCTGAGCAAATACTACTGGAGAGGTAGTGTTTGTAGTCTGGATGTTACTGTATAAATGCTCTCCATGCACAAGCTTTCTGCATGATTATAATCCATCTAAATCAAATATCATGGGACTCTGTATGCTTCAGGTTGGACATCATTAAAATGTAAGGGATGTTGTATTTGATACTGCATCTTGGCCAGGACTCCCTTTTTATTCTGTATGGGTTTTTATCCTGGTAAAAATACAGATAAATAAATAAATTCAAAAAAGATCTAAAACTCATTAGGTTTGCTGTCAAATTCAAAGACATTTGAGACGTTTGCATCGACCCCTGGTTACCAATCAGCACTCATCTCTTAGCAACACTGGAGTCCTGATTAGTTCACAGCTAACTGCATGAACACACAGCCGCCCTGTGCATGGTGGAACATTATTTATAACCTATATGGAACCAAATGGAAAGTTTGCAATGACTAATCTGACTTTGGCCAACTAAAGTGTAACATTCGAACTTAAAGATTTAAACCAAATTTAACTGCAAAGTTATGTGTTATGATGAGCTTGATTTTAATTTTTTTTTTTACAAATCAGTCACTGCTTCTTTAAGGTGCCTTCTGGTTGTTTTTGTGCTTCAATGCTGCAAAATGCATGTTGGTCAATTAAAGTAGTTTATTTGATGGTCGTCCTTAATGGAAAATAACTGGATCTAGTTTAAACTGATGAACTGGTCTGTCATCATTCAACTGGCAAGAAGTTGGGAATTCCTTTCATTAACACAGTTTATTGTAAATCAATGTGCAGCTTCTTTTCACACATAGTTTGTTTTGAATTCAATAATTTTAAAATGTATGGTCTCAAACTGCTCATCTTGCTTTAGCAAATTTCAGATTGCATCTAAAACAGCATCCATACGTTTCTGTATCAGTGAGGTAAACGGTGAAAATACTCACTGATTAATTCTAGTGTTGTGGGATTCTGCTTGGGATCCCCTTTTCTCTGCCAAGTTTAGTGAATGAGCTCTTGTGATGATGCTTTTGAACAGAGTAAAGAATGAGGTCACCATCCGATGAGTAGTCACATCCCACACACACGGTGCAGACCAGAGCCAGAGGAGGGATGGACTGTTAGTGCCGGTGTGTGTTATGTTTACAAATCAAAATACCAAAGTATTCTGAATGTCACTGGTTATGTAAAATATTATAATGAACTTTGCAGATGTACTTAGAACAAACACCCCTGAAGACTTCACTCACAGCGGTTTGATGAAAAGATAAAGAAAATAAAAAAGGTAGAGAAAATAAAACCTGTTTTCTGACTAAAAATATTGATGAGTAGCCTGTTAATCAATTCAATCATATTTAAGCCAGAAGTCTTCTTGTAGATATATTTTTGCCTTTTCTATTTCCAACATGGCATGGATGTAGACCTGATGGTGAACCAAAGGAAGCCATGTACGAGCATACAGGAAGTGATGGATTAACAAGACGTGTGTGTGACAGTTAGCAAACAATGACCAGATGTCAAAGGTCAAAGGTTATTCAAGGAACATGCTTCACAAATGAAACAGGAAGAAAAGCTATCAAGACAAGACAATGTAGAAAATCTCTCCAAAAGAACAAGGGAAAAAAAATCCAAATCAAACCAAAAGACAGAAAACATAATTTAAACACTTTTAACCAAGAAGTAGAACATTTTTTGTCTTTTGTTATAAATAATTCCATTATCTGTTGCAAGTCTAAAAAGTGTAATACCAAACAAAAACATTCAGCCTACTTGGAAATATATGGTTGGCTACAGGAAGTCTGTTATTGTGCATTGAGATAAATGTCATGCGGTACTATAGGGAATGCACTGTGCAGCTGAACGTTGTGTATGAACAACATGTTCTGCAGTCACTTCACCACAGAATACTGTAAGGTCAAAGGGTCACAGCAACATTTAGCAGCAGCACAGGAAATACTCCACTGGACTACAGAGCTTAGGGCCATGAGAGTAATTAATATTTTTAACATCTTACTTTTTCCTCACTGAATAAACGTACTTAAATTAAACATTGCAAATTGTACAACTGCATTAAAAAGTGCTTTTTAATCTTTGCAAAAAAAACCAAAAAACACATTAATGCGTGATTATAAATTACACTTCTATTATTATTAGAAAACATGTTTTTATTCTTTTTTGTTGGAGAAAAACAGTTTATGTTGCACTTTTCCAGTCATAATGACCAACAAAAACTGTTTGTAGCAGACCCACATTCACCCAACAGATACCAATACGCAGATTGGTAGGAAACTCAGGGCTAAAAGCTTGAGTTGCTTTTAACACAAATCTATATGTGGCAAGAGAAAACAGGAATCAAACCCACAACCTTTGGATTGCCTCAGAAAAAGACCATCTATCAACTAACACATAAACAAGCTGGTGTGTTCTGATCAAAATCAGCAGTAGCTCTGTGATCCCAGACTTAGTCTGAGATTTAAAGCCTGCCTCATGTCTCATTGCACTAAGTGCTCTGACAGGTTTTTTTTCTGACTTGGCACAACATCCTCTGGGCTCTCCGGCTCTCCGGCTCTCTCTGTTTTGACCTCCTTTCCCCCAGCCTTCATCTTGCCCCTCCCTGTTTATGCTGCTGGTTTCAGCTAATTTAAAGAGCAGGACACTGAGGTCACTCGGTAGATAGGTAACTGAGGCCATGACGGTGTCAGATTTTCACTACGGGGTTATTATGATGACAGGATTGGCATTATGAAAATCTGTAAAAGTTCATTTAAACTGAATACAAGTGTTGCAGACGAAATTCATTAAACTTTTTTGACAGTTTTTCATGCAGTGCCTTCAGCTTTTTCACATTTTGTCACATTACAGCCGAGTGTGTAACAAAGATTTTATGAGGCAGACCAACAGAATTAGCACATAGTTGTGGGGAACAAATAAATGATCCCATTAAGACTGAGAAAAATACTAAATAGATCAAGAATAAAGTTAGAGATCAGCTTTTAAAATAATCTTCTAAGCTTGAAACAACTCACAGGTTACTGTTCAATCCAGCATGTGAAAGTAGTAGAATACAAAAGGAGATCTATAAACCTAAACTTGACAGGTCATGGAAAGAGTTAATCAGGGAAAGAGTCAAAGAGTGCGCTGGAGGAGCTGCAGAGATGCACAGCTCAGGTGGAAAATCTGTTAGCTCTGCATCCGCAGATCTGGCCTTCCTAGTCATGTGTCAGTATGAGGTTTTATCAGATAAAACCTCACTGAGGTTTATGGTTATCGAATGTTGTATATATATCTTCAGAGGTGTGAAGATTTTTTTCCAGCTGTTCTTGAATCAAGAGAGTTATGGATATGCAGGACTTTTTGTACGCAGTGTGTTTGAACCATGTTAATATGTTAAATAAAGTACCTTCCGGACACAGTCTCTTTTGGTTGTTTTGGGAAAAACAAGCATGAGACTCATTTGTGAGACATGAGCTTACTGTTTATCATATAGCACCAATTTGATGTCTGTAGCAATAATCAACTTTCTGAAAATGCTTGAAAAGCCTCTGGTTTTCTCTGTTCCCAGGCATGAATGGAGCTGTCCGGGCTGTGGTCCGAATGGGGATTTATGTGGGAGCCAAAGTCTACTTTATTCACGAGGTGAGAATGACTCAGAGTCCAGACATGACGATGGAGAGTCTGCAGTATCTGCCACTCTCAGCTCCACACTAAATCTGTGCTGACAGCTCCTCTGTACTGGGCTATTCCTGGGAATCAGGGACCAGCATGGGTCAAGCTGACCTCCCCAGTCTGTCCTGAAAACATTTTAAACATAACATTACATTTTACGAGCATTAATGTAAGTAATAAAAACTAAACATTTACAGATATTATTTCACATCAGGCTCAAAAATATGATGATTTAAATGGCACAAGCAACAACAAATGAATAAAACATAAAACATTATATTAAAGTAGATCAAACACTGATAGAAGCTCTCATTTGAATGTTTTTTTTTTGTTCCATTCCTTTTATTATGAAATATTCTTATTTTAAATACTCTGAGGTATAAGATGAAAATAGGCCAGAAAGGCATCTGATCCCTCTACATGCATTACATATATTTCTAACCCACAGTCAGCCTGACAGGTGTGAGCTTTTGCATATACTATATTATTTAGCTCCATCTTCTAATGTGTTAAATTTGATGACATGTTGATAATAAATGGGTTGCTCACAATTAATTGCAGACAATATTAGAATCATTCCTGTATAAATAGGATTCTGAATCATATATTGATATGAAGCCATTTTCAAAGTGTGTTTACATGTATTATGTTGCATAATTTTCAAAACATCATTTGCGATGATGATTCCAGGGGAAAAACTAAATTGCTTTTGTGCAGCATTTACTTAACTTCAGCTAAACTGTGCGGTTAGTCCAGGTTAACCATGCGAAACATAAAGCATACATTAAACTGCAGGTATTTGTGTGAAAGCAGATTACTACAGGAAAGTTGAGTTAACAATAATCCAGTAGTTTGATTGTTTTAGAACAAACAAAAACAGCTCCAGGTAGAGCCAACCTGGTGACGGTGATGAGTTAAATCACCAGAGGCACAATTCATCCTTCACTGATCACATTTTGTTTCTCATCAACCTGGTGAAACTGAGCTGTTAGTAAAAATGCTTCACTTTTACTCAGGATGGAAACAGTGAAATCTCAACAATGATTGCTACAGTGTATGGACTATGTCACACTTTGCTTTCTCTTTTTCCAATACAGGCCATAGGATTAGTATTCTATCCAATTTATGAAAAATAAATGTTACAATAATGTTATTGATTAAAGAAAAATTGTCTTCAAATTAATGGTTTTATACAGTCAAATGTTCCCTTCTATAATAATAAATGCACTTTTTGTAATTTTTGCAACTATACGAGCATATTAAGCCCCAAAAACGTCTTAAAGTAGTTTTTGTCTTTAAATTGTTACTGCTGCTTATTGCTTTAAAATTTGAATTTTCTCTTTAAAATAAGAAGTGAATGATTTCTTGCCTTTTTGTTGTTTTTTTTTTATCTCAGGGGTATCAGGGGATGGTAGACGGTGGAGACTACATCAAAGAGGCGACGTGGGAAAGTGTCTCCAGCGTTCTGCAAGTGGTGAGCAGAACCTGCTGTTTAAGTTTCTGCTCACACGCTCTTCATGTTCCCTTATTCTGCTGTAAATCATGGTACTCTCATGTGTCATAAACTGTGGTATAAATGTTATTTGCATGAAAAGCAGGCTGTGGTTGTGGACCGTATCATCTGGAGGAAAAGTCTTTGAAAGTTTCACAATGTGTGTCTGAACTATAACTTCATACTGGCAATTTTGTGTGAATTTTATCATCTAAAATCCAGCAGTATCTGAATAAATACAATTAAATATATATATTTTAAAATATATTACTTTAAGTGTTTGTCAAGTGTCTCTACCTCTTTACTGGTGGTAAAGGGTCATTAATCCTGAGATTTTAAGCTTTTCCTCCTTTGTCTCAGATTCCCCTAAGATCCTTGAACCCAGCATCTTGGTAACTAAGATACTGTTGAGGAATGAATGTGGAGGAAGTTGATTTTCTTTCTACATGGACACTCAAAAGGAAGAAAAATGTACACAGAAATTCTTAGTCTTAATTAAATGTTTAAATGGCCTATTAAGCAAATATTTCTGAAATAATCTTGCTTAAATACTGCAATAAATGTTTTTTAGTAAGTCTCTGATCATTCAAAGTTTATTTTTCCTGTAAACATCTGGATCTAAAATCACAACTGACTTTGTGTTTAACGTCTTTGAAATAGAAAAACATGACTTATCCAATCACACCAGCAGATATCTGAAATTATTCAAAAAGATCCCAAATAAGTAATGTAAGGTTTGTCTTTTCATTGCTGCTTGAAAATGGTCAAACAATTATAATATGGCAGAATACAAGAAAAATGCAGCACAGTAGATTTTCATAACATATTTATGTCTTGAAGGAATATCATCTGGTTAGTGGGTAGTGTGCACTTTTTAAATATTGGAAATCCTTAGTATTCTTCCAGCAAGAGGTTTTTGGCTATGCGTAGATTCTTTGGGAGTTGACTTTCCTATCGTTTATCTTCACTATTAAGCATTTAAAGGAGAATGGCTTTCCTTCTGATAAAATCTGACTCTGGTGGGACTCGAACCCTCAACCTTTGAATAACCTTCTCAATCCATTTAGAAGTCCATTGCGCCACAGAGCCTTTATCCATGTATTGGCTGGTGTTCAAAAAGCCTTAAACATGTAAAGTACAGTTTTTTCCACCAACAGGTTTTCAGCTAAGTACAACCTCTATTGTAATTGAATACTGTTGTGCTTTTTCACCATAATCCATCTAATATAGAATGATTTTCCTTTTTTATAAATGCAAAAAGCGTTTAAATATATAAAAAAAGCAAGCAGTGACTCTGGTGGGACTCGAACCCACAACCTTTGAATAACCCCAGTCTGTCTAGAAGTCCAATGCGCTATCCATTGCGCCACAGCCTTTGCAAAAGCAAATAATCACAGTTGTCCAGAAACTGAGTGTTTCAGTGTCATACATGTGTCAGAACTATTGAATCATATTTAGAGTAATTGCTATGATTGTCTCTGTCTCCAGGGTGGCACTGTCATTGGCAGTGCCCGGTGTAAAGAGTTTCGCTCCCATGAGGGCAGATTAAAAGCTGCTCACAACCTCGTTCAGCGGGGCATCACTTACCTGTGTGTGATTGGTGGAGACGGCAGCTTGACGGGAGCCAACCTGTTCAGAGAAGAGTGGAGTGGCCTTTTGAATGAACTCATAGAGCAAGGTGATTGTTCACCTTAAATTCTGAATTTCTGTGTTTCGGCTTTTCATACCTTAACTCTTTGTTCTTTCTTTGTGTGCAGGGCTCATAGATGAAGAGGCAGCCAGAAGTCATTCTCAGCTTCACATTGTTGGTATGGTTGGCTCTATCGACAACGACTTTTGTGGCACAGACATGACCATTGGCACTGACTCAGCCTTGCATCGGATCATTGAGGTGGTGGATGCTATCATGACTACAGCCCAGAGGTGAGTATATCCCTTCATGGTTGCAAAAAGACCAGAAGATATGAGTAACTCCATAAAATTGATAGAACCGTTTGTTTTCTTTGTTTTCCAGTCACCAGAGGACATTTGTGCTGGAAGTCATGGGCAGACACTGCGGGTAAATGAATTAAAGATGCATGTATGAATTATACATTCCTGAAAAAGATACTAAATGCAAACTCTTAAAAACATGTTGCAAGTTTTGGAAGCTTATCTTTTTCTTTATCAAGGTTGTTCTAAGATATATGATGTTATGGTGCCAATTTGGCTGCCTATGTTTTTAATAAATGCATTTCAGGCATTTATTAAAAACTGACTTGTTTTTAATAAAGCAGACTGGAAGCAAACAGGAAGCAGAAAGAAAGCAACAGGAAGCAAACAGGAACCAGACAAGAAGCAAACAGAAAGCAGACAGGAAGCAGACTGGAAGCAAACAGGAAGCAGACAGGAAGCAAACAGGGAGCAGACAGGAAGCAAACAGGAAGCAAACAGGGAGCAGACAGGAAGCAAACAGGAAGCAGACAGGAAGCAAACAGGGAGCAGACAGGAAGCAA